>CM046034.1:10066329-10128829 GCA_025215565.1 Flaveria ramosissima
TGATTGATGCACCCTTTTCTGCTTTTCATAGCCCTGTTATTACATCAAGCACTACTCATAATCGGTCTTCTGTTCCTGCTGTCAATTTGCCTGCAATAGGCCCGAATCACCGTTCAATTGATGCATCTTTTACTAGCCCTTTTAATACATCAAGCACTCATAATTGGTCTTCTATGAACTCTAGTGTTAAGTCAGGGTTAGAACCTGCAAACCCCCCTGCTAGCCATGTGTTTGGTATGAACCCTAATGCGCAACCTCCTAAATGGTCGTTTGGTAATGATGTTAGTCGCAATGAGGCTCCATTGGTGCCAGTTGATTTCAATTTGTTTCCTAGTATGAGTTTTGTTCAGGATTATGGATCTTCTCAAGTTGGTTATAGCCAAAGTTTGTCTGGATCAAAGTATAGTGGACAAGCGGATGGATCACGAGGTAATGAATATCATATTTGATCACTTTTCTTTTCTTATTTGTCAATCTCATATGGGATTCATCATCAAAGTATCTTTGAATACATTGAGGTCTTGGTTGGGATATATGAACTTTATTACATAATAGATGTACCTTCAGGCTTAAGTGGTTGTTTCTTTTTGTTATCACACAGGAAAAGAAGATCCTTCTTTGTTTGGGGCAGGTGCAGCGTTTGGTGGTCCTGTTACAAGAGAAAACAAAATTGGACCTTCAGTAACTGGGAGTTCACATGGTGCATCAGCTTCAACAACATGTCATGGGCTTGTTTCTAGCGGGTTTTCAAATGAACATACATTTACATGGAATGCTTGTACATCACATTATCCATTCGAGACAAGATCAATCTTTTATGATTCTTCAAGTGATGAGATATCGCCTTCGGTGACTACCAAAAATCTGGATAACAGCAGCACTTCACCTTTGAACAAAAATAATCTTTCGGTTAGTGATAACCCCTTGAAAGAAAAGGAGTCATATCAGTCAGTAGGTTTTGAGTACAAATCAGGTTTGAATTCTCAAGTTCCTGAAATAAATAGCATTAAAGAAGTGAACTCTGCTGCAAGTTTATCAGAGCATTTAGATCATCATAACCCTGGTGAAGATTCTCCATGCTGGAAAGGAGCTCCTACTCACTTCTCATCAAGTGGGTCCCAAGAACAGGAGTCATCTCAGCATTCTATGCAGAAACTACAAAAAAACCGTGATGAGGATGTTCTGTTACCTATGGACCAAAGTCTGCGTGGAACTGTTGAAAATGCTGCTAGTGTTGTAACGTCTGAAATTTTAGACGTGAATATGGTTGTTAAAGCACTGAGTAACTTCTCAGAATTGCTTTTACTTTTATATTCAAAGGATGAATGTGGACTAAAGGAGCAAGATCGCAAGACCCTTGATCATGTCATTGCCAATTTAAATGTGTGTATGTCTAAAAAAAATCAACAAGTGGATCCTGCACGAAAACCTTTATCGCCTCAGCATATCACTTCAAATGTGCCTCACAAGGTACTCTCTCTTCATAGGTTATCCAGTAAAGGTTGCAATTTTAACGTAATTATTTATGAATGGATCGATTGCGTTTATGTTAAATCTCTAATGCGTAAAATCAAAATATTAGGTGAAAAGGAAACAAGTCTAATGAGTGATGGTCGAAAGTTGCCTAAATCATTTTCTAAAACCCCTATGTTTTTTTCCTTAAAATACAGATTTTTATTGAAACAAGTATCATTTTAATAATCATATGGAATTAATAAAAATTAGAACTCTGGAGAAAAAGTGTTATGGGTGAACCCAACAGGACGGGTACACCAGGTTGCTTGTTTTGACTTTAACCTCTTACCCAACCCACCACTTCGCCACCTTATTCATCAGGCTGTTCACCTGTCGACTCTACACCAGGAAAGTAACAATGATCAATTTGGTAAGAATATTGAGGAACTACCGAGTGCTGATGCAAGGGCTGAAGGTTTACCAAAAGATTATAACATGGTCCAGGTATTTTCCTTTTTCCTTCCACTAAAATGTCTTATTTTTCCTTTTAACTTCGGATTTAAAAATATTTATTTTTTAACCATTAACTGAAGCAGAAAATAAAGAAGGTACTTGATGAGGATTTATTGTGCAAGGAGGATCTACCAGCCGATCCTCTATTATACAAGAATTTGTGGCTTGAAGCTGAAGCAGAACTGTGTGTCTCTAGTTATAGAACTCGCTTACATCGCGCAAAGGGAGAGATGAGTAAATCGAAAGCATTAGGTATTTCTATCTTTCTAACTTAAGAGGGTGTTTGAATTAGAAATGCTTGGACAAATGGTTTTGATACTCAGTTTAATTTGAGATGTAACAAAACTGATTAAATTACTTACGTCTAATTTGATAGAATTTTACTTAAATTCCAAAAAATAGTTATCCTTTAAAAACTGTGTTTTTTGTTTTTGTTTTTCAGTCAATTAATAAATAATCAGATTTCGTCAAACACTAAGACATTAGATAATTGTCTAATATTTAGAACTTCAAACAACAAAAATATACCCAAACACTTATCTTCCACAACCAAGTTTTATTACTGAGTTGATTATTTGATTCTGATTATCCAATATTTCGCAATCTCTTTCAAAACGTACACCTAAAGGCCCTCTAAACCTCATTATGTGAAAGATCTCTGAATGTACTAACTTTTTGAAGTCCCAGATTTATCTAAAGTTGCCTCAGACATAAAGCAAATGTCAAGTTCCACGTATACTCCGACTGTTCCAGAACCGTTACATGAAGCTGGTGGTAGCAAGACATCAAACGTGCATGCACCTAATCGTTCTTTCCCTATTGTTGATAACACTGACGATGTTGAGAATTCAGTCATGGCCCGTTTCAATATCCTGAAACGCCGTGAAGAGTCAAATCCTATTAATATGGCAGAGAAAGAAACTGCAGATGTTAAAGCTTCTGGTATTAAAATTCAAAGCTCTGGAGTGTCCAAGGAACCCCATTTGCAGCATCTTCTTGATACAGGTGACGGGTTACATGTAAAAACAGGTCTGTTGGGTATTGGGTAATGGGTTGACATGCATTTGGGTCGGAACAAAGTTTGGGTTGACCTTGAAACTTCTTTGTTACTATTTGTGTATATATAGTTAATGTGTTAAATATGATTATATAAACAATTTTCCTATAGTAATAATCTAATTTGTAACAATAATAATGGTTTTAAGTGATTGTAAGCATTAAAGGTGCACTTTGGCTACTTTCAACTTGTTTCACTCATTTATGTTTCAACTAATCTTTCATATTTGACCCGTTAGAGGCACAATTACCCGAACGTCTCATTTATTAAAAAAAAATGTTGAAATTTTTACCTTTAGTAACAAAAGAAAGCTACGAACTTACATGAAAATCTGAAACCGATGATGAAATTATTGTGTATCAGATGATGCAGTAATGGTGCATTCTCATGATAACCAAAAGAGGCAGGAGTCTCATGCCAAGGAAGATGTTGACCATGCAGTTATGGCTAGGTTGAATATTCTGAAATCACGAGGTGAGCTGGATCATGTTGATGCGGAACAGAGAGTTTCGGCAGATGGTGCTCATGCTCTAGTTTCAGGTAAAGAGTCAATTTTTTTTAGATGACCCGTTTGAGTATAACACAACTAATATTAACTGTAGTGAGTTGCAAGTGTCACCTGTAATTTACATCAACGAATGTGATAACTGGGCTTTAAACGTTTTGATATTGCAGAAGAGGGAGTGGGGAGAAACATGGTGCCGAATCACTTTGGACCGTTCACTGCTTGCAGTGCCTCATCATTTGGCTGGGAATATGTGTTAGAAGGATGAGTCTCCTTTACAGGGTAATGGGAGCCTAAGTTGATGATATGGTTATGAACGATGGCAGGACTTTTGTATATTTGTGATATATGTACATATCTAACTGGTGTTGAATCAAGATTATATGAAGTTGGCTATGCTTTCAACTTGGAAATATATATAAATAACAAACCACAAAACATGCCATTTTTATGACTTCTGCTTACTTTGGGTTGGATTTGGACATATGGGGGGATGACCCATACTTGTTTCGGTGCCCAATAGAATCTAAAGGTGAAGGGGGTGCTCTCATCACACATAATAACACATCACGCCACACCACGTCATATCACGCCAATCATATTTTGTCATGTCACATAATACTACATCACAAGCTCAAATTTGGTGGCGGCAGTGTTGTCACACCATGCGACACCACACAACTATACCACACATAGGAGTTCACGGTGTGGATTTGACATACCAGAAAATGTGGAATGAGGGGGGGGGGGGGGGTTCGGCGGCGGTGTTGCCGCGCCGGGTGTCGTAAGGGGCCGCTGCGCCCTCACGACGGGTGTGCCCCTCCCACCCTAACCTCCCACCTAAAGCAACCTAGAGCACAAGTCCTCTTAATTGATTTTGATCTTTCTAAAATGTTGTCACTTGCCAGCCCTATCTTGTAATAGAATATTTTTACGTCGTTAGAATATAAGAGTTGCTGTAATTAAAAATAAAATAAAGGCTATAAAATTTTGTTTACAAAACTCAAGTGGCATGATAATAAAAGTGCATTTGTGTTAGTACATCACGTATTTTTAGGAAGCCATCTATGCTACTTGTATAGAGCTACACGAAAAGTATGGCACGTCATTTATATGACTCGTATAGACTTGTATGAATCACATGACCATTGATGTGTGTCAACTATTTGGTATGACTTAAGATTCCTTGTTATGTGTGTCAATGATATGACGTAAAATTTCTTGTTACGTATATTAATTATTTGATATGATGTAAAATTGCTTATTATGCGCATCAATTGTTTGACGCAATGTAAGTTTCCTCACTATGCACGCTAGTTTTTTGACACGACGTAAATTCCATCAAAACTTATTATATAAACCGCTATATGTTTTCTCATTTATTTATTCACTTATCTTTATTCATTACTTCTTGATTTTTTCACTTATTTCATCATACAAATCAAGAATTTATTCAAAAAAAAACTCGTTATTGATGTCGAGATATGTCAACTATCTTACATTAGTTGATGAATCTTTTGGTCAAACATCAACATTTCCTTTTAGCATGTATAGCATTTTTTCACTTATTTGTGTAGAAGTTTAATCATAATGTCACATCCCGGCAGAATCGTGAAATGCTTAGGTGTGACTCGTCAATTCAAAACACATTGATTATCATGACATGCAAATCACAGAAATAAACTAAAATATCATTTTCATTAATTCATAATTATAAATTTTTTTACAAAACTTAGTCTAATGATTTAGACTTATACATTTGTAATCCTAATCAAAAACACATGTCTTCAGCATTTCACACAATCTTTAGCTAGTAGTGGATGTGAACATCCACATAAAGGCTGAGGTCAAACAAGTCAATAGTCAGCCAGATGCACAGCTTCCCTAAGTAGCCGTGCCGATCACTATACATGTTAAATGTATACACGAGATTATAATACATTATGCTGACCTGAAAAAACATTGTAAGGCCTCATTCCTGGGACGCTCACAGCTGGTCAATCATCGCACATAAAACATATATTTATATTAACTTAATAAAACATTGCAGCGGAAACATTTAAACAACCATTTTATTTCATTATAATTGCTTTTGCAACATAATACATCGTTGACTGATTACAAAATAACTCGTTGCATTACATCACAAAAACATTATACAAAATGGATGCCATCCAAAATGAGCCAAGTAGCCGCCCCGTGCCATCCTCAGCAACCATTACCTGCCAACTAGAAACACATAAAAGTCAGCGTTGCTGAGTGAGTTCTAGTTTTAAAATAAAATATACTTTTCTTCCTTTTAAAACCATTCTTTACTTTCGTACATGATCACACATCATACGTACACGTAGATAATATCATTATTATCTTCCTTTATTGTTCATCACTTTCTTTCTTTACTCTTCCGGATCAGTGTCCTCAGCTGTACCCCAAACGTATGCACAAAGCGGGTACTGGGCCGAAGATCATAAATGACTTCCATAACGCACATAGCCTGGCACCAGCACCGGGGCAAGCGACAAAGATCCCAACTGTATACTACACCCCAAACGTATGCACAAAGCGAGTACTAGGCCGAAGATCATAAATGACTTCCATAACGCATAGCCTAGCACCAGCACCAGGGTGAGTATCCACTATAATCCATGTACTATACAACTGGTCAGTCACAAAGACTAGACCCCTGTGTGTATCCTTATGGGTTAGCTAAACCACACACAGTTGAGCTTATGACATTTTAGAGTCGTGCACCTCCGTGCATTTTGCATGCAAGACTTTCTTTACTTTCACTTTCATTAATGCATGCATTCTATCATTATGTTCCTTTTTTCATTATCTTCCACTTTACGTTACATAATACTTTATCATTTCTTTCATAACTATAACACGTAAAGCCATGGAAAAATAAACATACATAACATGGAACATAAACATTACCATCCAAAACATCACCATACAAGGCATCATCATACATGACATAACAATCATCATACACGCCATAACATACCCCATACATCATCAAAAGTCAGCATACTTCACCCCCGGGAACATCCCAAGTCAAAGCCTACATTTCACCTTTTTCCCAAAAAATTCAGAAAAATATACTAAGTCTCAGGCGCATGGGCACTATGCAGGCGCATGGCCTTCTGGGCGCATGGGGAACACTTAGGCGCATGGGAAATTTTCGGGCGCATGGACACTATTGGGGCGCATGGGCAACACTTAGTCATTTCTGGGCAATTTCTAGGCGCATGGGCACTATGCAGGCGCATGAGTGCCCTGGGCGCATGGGCTTCCTAGGCGTCTGGGCACTTAGTCAAATTCAGCCTTTTTCAGGCGCATGACTACTATTTGGGCGTATGGGATTCTGGGCGCATGGGAACACTTAGGCAGTTATTTCTGTTGGGCGTATGGCCACTGCTTAGGCGCATGGGCAGTCTAAATCACACTTAAACAACATAATTCAGTCCCCAATCATCATCTAACATGTTCTAAGCTTAAATCTTACATTCTAAGCTATAGAAGCACATTCATAACATCATCATAATCGTAATAACTCCCAAAATCAAACCCACCCGCATTCACACACATTTAAACATACGGGTATAAAACCCATTTTATAAAAATGTTCATACATGCGTTTCCAGCCCCAAATCAGTTTAAAACAAGTAAAAAGGGGGTTCTAGAACTCACCTTAGCAACTCTTTGGGTATGACTTCCTTCAAAACCCGTTTGCTACAAGTTCAACACCTAGAAACCCACCAAAACACACAACCGAACACACACAACCACACATAAGCATATAACCGAGGCTAAGGCCGGTCAAGAACAACTTAAAACAACGAATTCTTACCTTGAATTCAGCCTCTTCTTGATCTTCTCTCTAAAAACCCGAAAACTCTGCTTTCTCTCTCTAAAAATCCGAATGAAGTGATATGTGTAGACAACATGGGCGGCCATGCCCACTTTTACACTAACTTTTGAAACTTTTGTCCTTTTGGACACTTTTTACCCCTCAACTTGGGTTTTATAGCTTTTCTTTCTTCTCCTTCTCTTTTATTCTTTCTTTCATAACTTTAAAAATAACCGGGTGTTACAAGTCCACCCCCTTATATAGGTTTCGTCCCCGAAACATGTTATTCCTCAAACAATTATGGGTAGTGCTGCCTCATCTCTTCTTCAGTCTCCCACGTAGACTCAGATCCCTTCCGGTGCTTCCACTGTACACGCATAAGAGGAACTACTTTATTCCTTAACCTCTTCTCCTTACGATCAATGATCGCCACTGGTTGCTCCACATAATTGAGCCGTTCATCTACCTCGATATCTTCCAGTGGTACAACCATATCCTCGTCTGCTAAACACTTTCTCAGATGAGATACATGGAACGTCAGGTGAATTCCACTTAACTCATCTGGTAGCTCCAATCTATAGGCCACCTCCCCTACTCGAGCAATGATTCGGAAAGGCCCTATGTATCTCGGGCTCAACTTGCCCCGCTTTCTGAACTGAATGATACCCTTCCAAGGTGAGACCTTCAACATAACTCTATCACCCACCTGGAACTCAATCGGTCGACGTCTCTTATCGGCATACGACTTCTGCCTATCTTTGGCTGCCTTCATAAAGGCTTTGATCTTTTCGAGCTTCTCAGTCGTAGCCTCGATCACCTCTACACTCCCCAACTCTTTCTGACCGATATCACCCCAACACACGGGCGTTCTGCATCTCCTACCGTATAGCATCTTATAAGGGGCATACCAATACTGGCATGATAACTGTTGTTATATGAGAACTCAGCTAACGGTAAGTGGTCATCCTAACTTCCTCCAAAGTCAATGACGCATGCCCGAAGCATATCTTCTAGCGTCTGAATCGTCCTCTCCGACTGACCATCCGTCTGAGGATGGTAAGCCGTGCTAATGTGTAACCTCGTCCCCATAGCATCATGGAATTTCTTCCAAAACTTAGATGTAAACCGGGTGTCATGGTCGGACACAATAGACATCGGCACACCATGACGAGTTACAATCTCTTTGATGAACAGATCTGCTAATCTCTCAGAGGAATACGTCTCTCGGATCGGCAGGAAGTGAGCACTCTTCGTCAGACGATCAACCATCACCCATATAGCATCATACCCTTTCGCGGTACGTGGTAGCTTCGTAATAAAGTCCATGGTGATATGCTCCCACTTCCACTCCGGTATATCCAATGGTTGGATCTTCCCGTATGGTTTCTGATGCTCCGCCTTCACTTGTAAACAAGTAAGGCACTTACTCACATACTCCGCCACATCGCGTTTCATACCCGGCCACCAATAATCTTTCTTCATATCTTGATACATCTTCGTGGCACCGGGATGAATGGAGTATTGAGTCTTATGAGCTTCGTCCATGATCTTCCCACGTAGATCCCCATAACGAGGAATCCACATTCGTCCGAATCGGGTTCTAACACCAAGTGTGTTTTCACCCAACTCCGCGACCAGACCTCTCATTCTTTCAGAGTTAAGATGATCTTCTTTCAATGCCTCATCTTGAAACTCCTTTACTTGTGTCATCACATCAGAGGTCATAATCAACTGATACGCTTTCACCCGAATCGGCTTGGGTCTCTCCTTTCGGCTAAGGGCATCTGCCACTACGTTGGCTTTGCCAGGATGGTAATGGATCTCGCAATCATAGTCCTTTATGAGCTCTAACCATCTCCTTTGCCTCATGTTGAAATCCTTCTGCTCGAAGAAGTACTTCAAGCTCTTGTGGTCAGTGAATATGGTGCACTTTGTCCCGTATAGGTAGTGCCTCCAAATCTTTAACGCAAAGACCACAGCTGCTAGCTCCAAGTCATGAGTGGGATAATTAACCTCATGAACTTTCAACTGTCGGGATGCATAAGCTATAACCTTTCCTCGCTGCATCAGCACACAACCCAACCCTGAGTAGGAAGCATCTGAATAAACCACCAAATCCTCGCTTCCTTCGGGTAATGACAAGACAGGAGCTTGAGTCAACCTCGCCTTTAACTCCTCAAAAGCCTTCTCTTGATCTTGACTCCACACGAACTTCACGTCCTTACGGGTCAACTTAGTCAACGGAGAAGCTATCTTGGAGAAGTCTTGGATGAATCTTCTGTAATATCCCGCCAAACCCAAGAAACTACGAATCTCGGATGGCGTCTTTGGAGACTTCCATTGCATCACCGCTTCCACCTTCGTCGGGTCTACCATAATCCCCACGGGATTCACTACATGACCCAAGAACTGAACTTCGCGCAACCAGAATGCGCACTTGGAGAATTTGGCATACAACTTCTCCTTTCTCAATGTCTCCAACACTTCCCGAATGTGACCGGCATGCTCCTCTTCGCTCCTCGAGTAAATCAGGATATCATCAATAAACACAATCACTGATTTATCCAACATCGGCCGACACACTCGATTCATCAAGTCCATAAAAGCAGCTGGCGCGTTGGTTAAACCAAAAGACATAATGAGAAACTCGTAGTGTCCATAGCGCGTACGAAAAGCTGTTTTAGGAATATCTTGCTCCTTCACCTTCAACTGATGGTAACCAGATCGAAGGTCTATCCTTGAGAACCAACTGGCACCTTGGAGCTGATCAAACAGATCATCAATTCTCGGTAAGGGGTACCGATTCTTCACTGTCAACTTATTTAGCTCACGGTAGTCTATACACATCCTCATGCTACCGTCTTTCTTCTTCACAAACAGGACCGGAGCACCCCATGGAGAGATACTCAGTCTAATGAACCCTTTATCAAGCAATTCCTGCAGTTGTTCCATCAGTTCCTTCATCTCGGTAGGAGCCAACCGATATGGTGCCTTAGCAACAGGTTGGGCACCTGGTATTAAATCTATCTGGAACTCGATCTCGCGGTCCGGTGGCACTCCTGGTAAGTCCTCTGGAAACACATCCGGAAAGTCACACACAACCGGTACATCGGACAGTTGTGGTGTTGGCGTATCCACATCCTTAACGTAAGCCAAGTAGGCACTACATCCACACCTCATGCACTTTCCCGCCACCGCCATCGAAATCACTTTCGGAATCGTAGTGACTCGATCACCATAAACCGTCACCGCACTCCCGTCAGGCGCTGTCAACTGAATCATCTTCTTGCGACACACAATGTTCGCCTCGTAGTCCGCCAACCAATCCATTCCTAGGACTACATCGAAGCCGCCTAAGGTCATCACGAATGGTCTAACAGGAAACTTGTGACCTTCTAATTCTACGTCATAACCTTCTACCATCTCAGAGATCCTGGTAGACTTACCTATGGCCGTTTCTACATCAAAGGGCTTATCTACACTCCTACTACTAACAGGCAATTTAGCACAAAAAGCAGCAGAAATAAAACTCTTACTAGCACCAGAATCAAATAACACAGAAGCTAGAGTTTGGTTCACTAGAAACGTACCTGACACGACATGGGGTTCGTCCTAGCCTCCTCCTGAGTCATCGTGAACGCTCTGGCGCTCGCCCTCTGCCCTTCGGTCCTGGTCGTCTTCTTCCCTGCACCGGAACTTTCAGCCCTCGGCTTCTTGTAGTCCCTGCTCATGTGGCCCTCCTTGCTACAAGTATAACACCTCCTTACCCCGCAGTTCTTCGCCACATGTCCGGTCCTCCCACACCGGAAACAGACATTGGATCCCACTCTACATTCCCCGGTGTGCTCCCTTCCACACTTGCCACACCTCTTTGTCCCCGCACCAGATGTGACCACTCGTCGGTCATCCACCCGTGCACCTTTGTTGTTTGGAGCAGCCCCGCCACGTCCAAATTGCTTCCCGTTCCAATTTCGATCACCACCACTCCTCTTGCTGACTTCAGCCACCACCACAGCCCGTTCATCATACAACCTCCCCGCCAAGTCAACCGCCGACCTAAACGTGCTTGGCCGGGCGGCGATCATGTGCCTGCGAATGTCCGCCGGCAAGCCCTGAATGTATTTCTTGATCTTCCGTGACAGGGGTGTCACCTGATCCGGCACCAGCCGTGTCATTTCATTGAACTTCATGGTGTATTGCTGATGTGTCATGGTTCCCGCCTCCAGCTACAGGAACTCCCTTTCAACCTTGTCCATCTCTCGGTGTGGACAAAACTCTTCGATCACCAGTTTCTTCAACTCTGGCCACCTCATTCTCCCGATAGCCCTGCTACCCTCGGCTTGGACAATATTGTCCCACCAGCACAAAGCCGAGTCCACAAACGAGTGGGCAGCAAACTTCACCTTCTGGTCCTCTCGGCACTCGCTGATATCGAGAACAACCTCCATCTCTCTCACCCATTGGTGAGCAGCAGCAGCAGTGCCATTACCGTCAAAAGTAGGGGGCTTGCATCTTTGAAATGCCCCGTAGTTACAGCCTCGTGCTGCCTCAGGCACGGGCTCTTCCTCTTCCTCTTCATCAGTAGAGACAACCGTCTCAGTCTCGGGTTGCTCCCTCTCCCCCGTGGGCCTTCTCCTTTCCTTTCTCTCTCCTTCCCGTACAGCTTTTATCACTTCAGTCACCACAGACGGTAAGATCGTCTGCATGACCTGATGCGCCTCCTCCACAACAACCTCCTTCACTGAGGCTCTTAAGTTAGCACTCTCATCCCCAGCCTCCGGATGAGGGGTCTCGGGCTCTTCATGAACCACCTCTTCCGCTCTAGGCCTTTGTGACACCCTACACATATCCCACATCGGCCATGGACAGGAGAGATTCCTGGTTCATAAGGAATGTCTTGCCTCTAACATCAACAACGCGTTTTGGGCGTATTGGCTGTGGATGAGAGGAGAACTCCACAGTTAAGCATGCTTAGGTGATAGCAATCTAGGGATGGGTGACCTCCCTGGGAAGTTTTCACCCGGGCAACCAAAAGCAAATCCGTGAGCTCCTCGTGGGCAAAGCGGACAATATTGTTGGTGTGAGGGGCCGGGTGTTACAGAATGGTATCAGAGCCACTCTTGTGCCGTTCGGGATGTGGGATGTACCTCACCAAGGATGGTGACTTCTCGGGCTCATCGAGGACGATGAGTCCAAACAAGGGGTGTTTGTGACACCCTACACATATCCCACATCGGTCGTGGACAGGAGAGATTCCTGGTTCATAAGGAATGTCCTGCCTCTAACATCAACAACGCGTTTTGGGCGTATTGGCCGTGGATGAGAGGAGAACTCCACAGTTAAGCATGCTTAGGTGAGAGCAATCCAGGGATGGGTGACCTCCCTGGGAAGTTTTCACCCGGTCAACCAAAAGCAAATCCGTGAGCTCCTCGGGGGCAAAGCGGACAATATTGTTGGTGTGAGGGGCCGAGTGTTACAGCCTTCCTCTCGTGGCCCGTGGTCCACCACCACGTCCACCACGACCTCCACCACGTGAAGCCTTTGACGATCTACCACCGACCATCCTCTTAACACACTATAAGATTCAAACACTAACACGGTCATTCAAGGGAATAGCTCAGTTTATGTCAAGTATAGCAAGTCCCTAATTACAGTGGCCAGTTGTGATTAGCCACTTACTTTACTCTTCATACCCCAAGCATTTCCTATCCTGACTACATCAGTATCTAAATCTACTAAAAGCACATAAACCACATAACATGCACACATAATGCCGGTTAATCATTAAAGAAAATACCTGATGGCACGCAGCTACTCGGACTGGCATCCCTTCCCTTTCGTCCCATTTTCAGTTTAAGTTTAGGTTTCTTTTGAAAATTTACCCGTTTCACTTAAACTTTGGCTCTGATACCAACTTGTAAGGCCCCGTTCCCGGGACGCTCACAGCTGGTCAATCATCGCACATAAAACATATATTTATATTAACTTAATAAAACATTGCAGCGGAAACATTTAAACAACCATTTTATTTCATTATAATTGCTTTTGCAACATAATACATCGTTGACTGATTACAAAATAACTCGTTGCATTACATCACAAAAACATTATACAAAATGGATGCCATCCAAAATAAGCCAAGTAGCCGCCCCGTGCCATCCTCAGCAACCATTACCTACCAACTAGAAACACATAAAAGTCAGCATTGCTGAGTGAGTTCTAGTTTTAAAATAAAATATACTTTTCTTCCTTTTAAAACCATTCTTTACTTTAGTACATGATCACACATCATACGTACACGTAGATAATATCATTATTATCTTCCTTTATTGTTCATCACTTTCTTTCTTTACTCTTTCCGGATCAGTGTCCTCAGCTGTACCCCAAACGTATGCACAAAGCGGGTACTGGGCCGAAGATCATAAATGACTTCCATAACGCACATAGCCTGGCACCAGCACCAGGGCAAGCGACAAAGATCCCAACTGTATACTACACCCCAAACGTATGCACAAAGCGGGTACTGGGCCGAAGATCATAAATGACTTCCATAACGCACATAGCCTGGCACCAACACCGAGGTGAGTATCCACTATAATCCATGTACTATACAACTGGTCAGTCACAAAGACTAGACCCCTGTGTGTATCCTTATGGGTTAGCTAAACCACACACAATTGAGCTTACGACATTTTAGAGTCGTGCACCTCCGTACATTTTGCTTGCAAGACTTTCTTTACTTTCACTTTCATTAATGCATGCATTCTATCATTATGTTCCTCTTTTCATTATCTTCCACTTTACGTTACATAATACTTTATCATTTCTTTCACAACTATAACACGTAAAGCCATGGAAAAATAAACATACATAACATGGAACATAAACATTACCATCCAAAACATCACCATACAAGGCATCATCATACATGACATAACAATCATCATACATGCCATAACATACCCTATACATCATCAAAAAAGTCAGCATACTTCACCCCCGGGAACATCCCAAGTCAAAGCCTACATTTCACCTTTTTCCAAAAAATTCAGAAAAATATACTAAGTCTCAGGCGCATGGGCACTATGCAGGCGCATGGCCTTCTGGGCGCATGGGGAACACTTAGGCGCATGGGAAATTTTCGGGCGCATGGACACTATTGGGGCACATGGGCAACACTTAGTCATTTCTGGGCAATTTCTAGGCGCATGGGCACTATGCAGGCGCATGAGTGCCCTGGGCGCATGGGCTTCCTAGGCGTCTAGACACTTAGTCAAATTCAGCCTTTTTCAGGCGCATGACTACTATTTGGGCGTATGGGATTCTGGGCGCATGGGAACACTTAGGCAATTATTTTTGTTAGGCGCATGGGCCACTACTTAGGCGCATGGGTAGTCTAAATCACACTTAAACAACATAATTCAGTCCCCAATCATCATCTAACATGTTCTAAGCTTAAATCTTACATTCTAAGCTATAGAAACACATTCATAACATCATCATAATCGTAATAACTCCCAAAATCAAACCCACCCGCATTCACACACATTTAAACATACGGGTATAAAACCCATTTTATAAAAATGTTCATACATGCGTTTCCAGCCCCAAATCAGTTTAAAACAAGTAAAAAGGGTGTTCTAGAACTCACCTTAGCAGCTCTTTGGGTATGACTTCCTTCAAAACCCGTTTGCTACAAGTTCAACACCTAGAAACCGACCAAAACACACAACCACACATAAGCATATAACCGAGGCTAAGGCCGATCAAGAACAACTTAAAACAACGAATTCTTACCTTGAATTCAGCCCTAAAAACCAGAAAACTCTGCTTTCTCTCTCTAAAAATCCGAATGAAGTGATATGTGTAGACAACATGGGCGGCCATGCCCACTTTTACACTAACTTTTGAAACTTTTGTCCTTTTGGACACTTTTTACCCCTCAACTTGGGTTTTATAGCTTTTATTTCTTCTCCTTCTCTTTTAATATTTCTTTCATAACTTTAAAAATAACCGGGTGTTACAAACATACTCAAAATGGTCAACATACAGTTTGTGAGAACATAGGTTTAATCAACAACTCATGTTGAATTGATGCATACAATAAAACTCACAACCAAACATACTCATATGTCAATGATTCATAACTGTCAAATACAAATCACAAAATCAAATAATATAACATCACTGCCCTCATCCGGTAGATGCAGGTTGACATATTTCTAAGTAGCGCTGCCTATATTATTTGACGGTTCATCATCCGAACTAATGGTTGTGTCAATATGATAGTAACAAAAATTCTCAAATATGCATCAATTTCAAATATAAATAGTATGCTTTTCCCCCAAAAATTTATAAATCAAAAAGGGGCCATGTTACTCACCTTAATTCCAGCCAAATGTCAAATAATTCCTATAAAATAATTATTTGTTAAAATAATTCTTATTTCTTTAAAATTTTCAGCATTTAAATCACTAATTATATCAAAATTCCTAATCGATATCTACTGTCATCCAAAAATCCTCAAAATTTACTAGCAGAAACATTTAAAAATCTTTATTATCTCATAAAATTTTAAATCAGTAACTCATAACAGGCAGATTACTAGAATTTTTACAAATTTCATAATAATTGGCAGAAATAGCTACATGTCTCTAAAAATTCCGAAATTTAAACACACTATCCTATTCTGTATATCATAATTTATGTAAATTGTTCATGATTTATCCTACTGTTTTACTATTACTTTTTAATTTTTACTTATTAAATATTCTAAATTATAAAACTCAGTCATATTTAGGAAAAATTCACGAAATTTATTCTGAAATTCCTATAAGGTATAAGAGTTATTATATAAATTTTCCAGATTTTATTCAGGTTCGGATCTTCTGTTTAATAATTATCTTTTATTTTCTTGAATTAATTGTATTAATTAATATATTCAATATTGCTACCCCATAAATTACAGATTAATATTTCTAATATTATCTAACAAGTTCTTAAATTATTCCCACAATCACAGTCATTTAAGTATTTAATCTAATTTATCATGAATATCCATGTTTTCAACCCTTTAATTCTTGTATATTTGTTTAAATCTTTGATTTTTATAAAATCTTCAATTTTTCTGTTTTTGAATCCCTTTTTCTTACTGATATTTGATAAAAAAATTATATGTTCATGAGTTTTTGCAAATAACCTTGATGATTCTTAAAGTGTTGGTTTATATGTGTTTAGTTAAACACACACATATACTTCTTATCTAGTGGATTTAAGAATTAAACCTTAGTTGGTGATGAAAGAACTTAAGAAGATTACTTGGCTAGACTCTTGACGATTCGCTTGGTGTGATTGTTCTTGAGCTTAAAGGTTGATAATAAGCTAGTGGGAAGTAACTTGTTCCATGTTGTTCTTGAGGGTTATGATCGGTTGTTAAACAAGAGATGGTGGTGTTGGTTGTATGGTATGAAAACCGAAAGTAATAAGGTGATGATGGGGGTGGATTGAGAACCGAGAGGGAGAGTGGGTGGGAGCCGAGAGATGGTTGTGGGAGGTGGTTTGTGGTTGTGGTAAGTTGCGGTTGTGGTGGTGTAGTAGTTTCATGTGGCCGAGAGGTTTGGAAGAAGGTGGAGAACTCATTATTAGCTCTAGGTTTAGAGTGGTGAGGTGTGGGTTATAGGGTTGCTTAGTGAGTTTACTAGGGAGAGGTGGCAAGCTCTAAAGGTGATTAGTGTCATGGTGGTGCAAGGTGGTGGGTTTGGGAAGTGGTTAGTGTAATGGTCATGGCTAGGTGTCAACTATTGGTTCTAATTACATTCTTAATGGTTAAGTTTAGTTTAGTTGTTAATCGGTTTTAATTAGTGCCTTAATGAACCAATACAAGGGTTAAGGTTGTGTTTTAGTTAGTGTTTAGGTGTTTAATATTTGATTAGTTTTAGTTTTTGATATAAGGTTAACTTGATGTAGTAGGGTTTGATTAAGTTTAAGTCTTAATACATTACATATAATTAAAGCATTTAGCATTCAACTAACTAATCACATAACCCTAAGATGACAATCATAAGATTCATAAATATGCTCACGTAAATACTTATGCATGCATGCATGCATACTCACATAATACCATACAAAAATATATAAAGATTTTATATAAAGTTAACATATAAATTTATTTAACAATCTCTAATAAGGTGTGTATATATATATATATATATATATATATATATATATATATGTGTGTGTGTGTGTGTGTGTGTGTGTGTATACTATTTACTTAGAATAGTTCTTAAATTATTTAATTTACCTAACCTTGACGTAGGTTGTCACACATAATGTTATTAAAATAACACTAATTCAGGTGTTTGTGTCTCTCAAGGACTTTGATGAATTCGGTTGTTACAGGAACACGAGATTGCTTACCAGTGGACGTCATATTGTTGTTTCGAGCTATATTTTTCTAGTTTATGACTTGTTTATTAAAACTGGAATTCTTACACATACGTTAAATCCATAACTTTATATTTGCTTATTAAATTTTAAAAAATTAGATTTTAATAATTCAAACTATTGACATTAGTCAATATCAATCCCAACTAACAATTTGATAAATATTAATCTCAACTTTCAGTTTTGTTGCCAATAGCAATCTCAGTCTGACTATTCGTTAACTTCGTTTAGTTTTGATGACATGACATGTGGTGTTACTCTTGATATGGCATGCAACATGACGAATTACACAATTAAAATAAGAAATGTAAGTTTATATCATTCAATTTTTTGTCGCTTTTTCTCCAAGCTACTCAATTGTCAACAAAAGGGTTACTGCAGGACCGTTGAAGGGTATGCACTTACAACACAACAACACAATGAGGAGAGTTACTTAGAACACTTAACAGATCAAATAGGGAACTGGTTAACTTTAGTGAAAGATGCTAAGAACACAAGTAAGAATGAGACAGAACAAGATAGCAAACAACACAAGTAATTGGTTTTCAAGAATGTTGTATATTGCTTCTCAAGTTCTATTACAAATGTTACAAAGCATACTCTAAAAGTAACAAGTACTTGAGATACATATACTACATCCTACAGCCGGCCATACTTTAAAGGCCAGCTGGATACATAAGACTAGACAACACACAAAATCAAATGTAGAGTCAAAAGGCAGATTGCCTTTTGACTAGTGACTATGACATGCCATAGCTCACATCCTAATATATTACAAAAAGGATAAAAGTACATAAAGTAGAAAGCACAGACTCAAGACCTCAATGTACAGTTACCAAAAGCATGGACCTTTTCACCAACTCATGTAAGTTGGTGACTTTACAGAGTTGCAGCGAAAAGATGGTCCAACTTTATGATAAAGTACATCAGATAAAGGCATGTCTCTAAAAGTCTTCGGAAGAAATCTGTCTTCACTATTTGGCTTCGGAAGACTTTGTCTTTGAAGCTTCGGAAGACTTCACTTTTGGCTTCGGAAGATGTTTGTCTTGGCTTCGGAAGATTTTACACTTAGAATATTTCTAGTGAAAGGTGTAAAACTTCCGAAACATTTCTACTTATGTTCTTTAGTGCATGCATGCAGAGAGACTTTGGATGTTTTTGGCTGCATCAGACTTATAGGAATCCTTACAGTTACGTATAATAACTTCAAAAAAATAATCTTTACAAAGGGTAGGGATCAAATGAGAACTCACTTTTTTTGTGAGAACTTTAGGAACCAATCTCAGCCACTGGTTTCAATGGCAAAATTGTAATTAACATAAACATATTAAAAAAATTTGCTTGTGAGACACTTTGTGTTGCTTCCCTTTTAGATATGCAACACAGTGGTCATCACTTGTAAACTCTTTCTTTGACACTACAGTTACCAAATCATTTTTTAATCAGTTTATTCATGTTTTTAAAGTTTACATGACATAAAGTAAGAAACTTCTCCAGATGGGGATATTTCCTGCAAATCCATCTTGTACATGTTCCCTTTCTTAGGGGCTCTGAGCAGGATATGCTCTTGAGGAATGACCACCCCGGTCTTGAGAATAATGCACTCATGCTTAGTGAATAGCATGTTATGACTGTAATCACAAAATTGGGATACACTCAAAAGATTGTATCCAAGCTCCTTGACATAGTTTACCTTTTTAATGCTGAGCTTACCATTTGTGACCCTGTCCCTTATAGTGATGTAACCACCTGATTGTCCTCCAAAAGAAACTGGCCTCCATCAGTTTTCTCAAAGTTCTGAAGCAAAGAGCCATTACCTGTCATGTGCCTGGAACAACCATTGTCAATGATCCATAATTTCTCTTGGTCTTCAATTGTTCTTGCATAGAAAAAGATGGTTAGTTACATTTGGAAACCCAAGCTTTATTGGTCTTGGGCTTGTTGAAGTGAGTTGAAGATAGTTTAACAGTGATTGATCCTATCTATAAGCTTTGAGGAATAGTTTTTCCTTCCAAAGCTATTTTCTTCTTCTTCTCAAAAGTTTTCTTCTTGATCATATGAATGGTGCTCTTAGGATAGTACGTGCAATCCTTCGCAAAATGAGAGGTACCACCACACATGATGCAATCAACTTGCATGCCATTAAGAGGCTTCTTTTCAGTAGAAGGTTGAGCTAGGTCTCTTTCCACTTCCTTCTTCATCTTCACAGATGATGTAACAAGCTTCTTAGGGTGAGGCTTGCTCTTGGAACTGGATGGTTCAGGCTGTGCAGCAGCGGTGCACATTTTATCAACCTTCTTTTCTTAACCAGGATTATTTGAACATGAACTAGGATTCCTGGTAGTAGAGTTCGTAGTTGAGTCTTCAGTATTCACCACTTCAAACCCAGCAGATATAAAATTTGTTTTTGCTTGGAGTTGAAAGTGGCCTTGATCTCTTGAGCTTTTTTTATTTTTTTGGCTACCCTGATCCATTTCTTCCTTACAGACTTGGTCAATCCTGATTCTTTCTTCTCTCAAGGAGAGTAGTGAGCCTTCTTAGGATAACCCTTCTCACTCACTTAAGGTTCATCCTTTACTATCTCCTCCTCATCTTCATCCTCTTCTTGAATAGGATCAATGGGGGCAGCTTATCTTGACAAGTTCTACACCTTGGAAATCTTACAGATAGTAGTGAGTGTGGAGTAGCTATCTCACTCAAACCTAGTCCCTATCTGTTATGATAACAAATACTTGCATGCAAGGATGAGGATATTATGTTCTTGAAGGTTTCCTCTTCAAGAACACATTTTCTACCTTGGCTTTGCTGCTCACAAGCTCAGTCTAGTATTCAGTTAAGTTGGTTATGAGATCTTTGATTTGAGTACTGTAACTTGTGTGCTCATGCTTAAGAGTAGAAAATGTTTCTCTAAATCTTGTATTTTAAGTTTATAATCATTTTCTGTTCTTTTAAAATCAACTTTTAATATATTCAAGGACTCAAGATCAGATCTCACTTCCAAGTTGTAGGACCTATACATGTTAACTTTAGCAATGCATTCACGTGTACAAAGATGTTCTAATACCTTGGCTTCTTCATGGTCAGACATCAGTGCTTGGTTAGGAGAAACATCTTCAACTTGAAAGCTCTAGTCAAAGGCTCCTTCTTCAACAGCAATAGCAGCTTGTTGTTTTGGTTGGCTTGGTTTCTCAGATCTAGGAGCTGCATTAGTGTAATTTGGTTTGGGTTGTGCTTGGCCACCATTTGTCATTGGTGCCTTGCACTCCCTAGCAAAGTGTCCCATTTGGTTAGAGTTGTAACACTTCACCTTGCTTTTATCCAGGCCAAACTTTCCATTGGCCATATTGCTTGGAAACTTTCTTCCTATTCTCTTGTAGATATTCTTGGCTATATGAGTGAGAAAAGCCATTTGCTGGACTATCTCCATGTATTTTTGATCATCTGGATGGATGAAATCCAAGTATTCAAGAGTGAAAAGAAAGTTGTCATAACTTTTATCAGCAGACACAAAGTCTTGTGATGAGCTTTTCATTTGGAATGAGCTTCCTTGGATGTGGCTCTCCCTTGGTGTCTCAAGGAAGGTGATGAAAGGACCATTTTATAAGTTATTAGGGAAGCAGATGAGATTATGTTGTGGTTCTCTACTATCCTTTTCAACCACATGGAGGGCTGAACTCTGTTGATTGCTGGAAGAGCTGCTTGATGGATTTTGCATGTTCATCTCCATCTAGTAGCCGCTAATGATACCATACAGCTCTATGAGAGTAAGGGTGGAGAGTGTTGGATCTAGAAAGGCTGGTGCAACCAAAACCAAGTAACTTAGAAGATTTTGATACAACAAATAAAGGACTTCTGAAGCTAAGTGTGCAACTTCCGAAGGAAAAAGGAGCTCTTCCGAAGACAAAGTGTAAAACTTACTTCCGAAGGAAAACTCCAACTTCCAAAGACAAAGAACCTACTTCCGAAGATCAAGACTTAGAATGAAAAATCTGAAGTCAACTTCCGAAGTACAGAAGTCCTCAAGCCTCGGAAGTATAGAAGCCTCTTCCGAAGTATAAGTGGCTTCAGAAGAACTTGTTCTTCCGAAGCCAACTTACCTTCGGAAGACACTGCTATTATCCAGTGGACATAAGTATGGTCTCCCTGACACTCCGCTGCAAACCTCTGAGATATTGCATGGCGTTTTCTCAAAAGCTATTTAGTTGACATACTTTAATCCACTGTTTACCTTTTTATGTTAGTACAGTTGCCATCTTTAGTTAGTGACAAAAGGTAAGTCATGGACATGTCATGACTACCATATCTTAGATAATACTTTATCTAAGATACCTTAACTTTAGCATTGTAGTATATGCTTTAGTCTTAGGTTTCCAGCTGGTATCAAAGTATATCAGGCTGTAGGATCTAGTATATATAGTTTCTCATTGTAACTCATGTATCATGCTTGTAAGAGTCTTGTAATATCTTGAGTTGAGAAATAATATATACAAGTGCCTTGAAAATTTATTTCTGCGTGTTCCTTGCTACTTATTATATTATACAAGAGATCTTACTTCATCTGATTTGAGTGTTTCTATAAGTGAGTTTGAGAGAAATCTAAGTGTTTAAGTGACAAACAAAGGACCATTTTATAAGTTATTAGGGAAGCAGATGAGATTATGTTGTGGTTCTCTACTATCCTTTTCAACCACATGGAGGGCTGAACTCTGTTGATTGCTGGAAGAGCTGCTTGATGGATTTTGCATGTTCATCTCCATCTAGTAGCCGCTAATGATACCATACAGCTCTATGAGAGTAAGGGTGGAGAGGTTCTCAGTTCTCTTAATGGCCATATATTAGTGAGTCTATTGTCTGGGAAAAACGAACATGAACGTTCTCACAATGTCCCTATTCTTAACCTTGACTCCAACATCTATGAGAGTGTTCACAATCTCAACATACCTGAAGTATTGTTGAGTCATAGTTTCGCCTATCTTGTAGGTGAAGTTCTCAAACTGCTGCTTCATGAGGTCCTACTTGTTTTCTTTAGCCTCATCAGACAGCTCATACATGAGGTTTAGTGCATCCTAGAGCTGTTTAGCAGTTTTGCACTTATTGAAGTCTTTGTATATAGAGTTGGGAAGAGCAGTTTGAAGAGCGATCATGGCCTTCTGATCTGTGTCTATCTTCTTCCATTCTTCTTAAGTAGTCAGCCACTTCCTTTGGTATCATCCCACCACTAGCAATAGCTGAAGTGGTGCTTGGGATGTGAGGTCTTGTGACAACATATCTCCACATCCTGCTGTTTTGAGACTCGATGAACCCTTCCATACATTGGCACCAAGTATCGAAGTCATCAAGAGTGATCAGTGGAGACTTTGTCATGATACTGGTTTCCATATCAGCTTTTGAGCGAGCTGCCATTTGAGCTGGTAAGTGTATTGTGAAACTGAATGGTTTAAGATGGTGAGATCTTACAATCAAGAGCCTAAAATGCTCTGATACCAACCAAGGCAGGGTGGTCAATGCAACAATTTCATAATGCGTGGAGAGAGTAAGAACACTTAGCAGATCAAATAAGAAACCAGCTTAAAGATGAAACAAAAAACACAAGTAAAAGATCAGAATAAGACCAATAATAATATGATTTTCAAGAATGATGTATATTGCTCTTAAGTTCTTCTACAAAGTGTTACCAAGCTTAAAATCAAATGACAAGTACCCGAGACACTTTATACTACATCCTATAACCGGCCATACTTTGAAGGCCAGCTGGAAACACTTATCTAGATGACAAGATCAATGTAGAGTCAAAAGACAGATTGTCTTTTCACGGTGACTATGACATGCCATAGCTCACATCATAATATATTACAAAAAGAATAAAAGTACAATAGTGGAAAGTTACAGACTTTAAGACCATGTTGTACAGGTGACAAAAGTATGGATGTTTCACCAACTTGTATAATTTGGTGAGTATTTAGAGATAGCAGCAAAAAGTGGTTCAACTTTTGTCAAAAGTAAGTCAGAGAAAGCATGTCTTTTCTGTTTTCTGAAGAAATCAGTCCCTTGGATTCAGAAAACTTTGATTTAAAACTTTAGAAGACTTCATCATTGGCTTTGGAAGAAACGATCTTTTGGCTTTAGAAGATTTGAAACTTAGTGTAATTCATGGAGTTGTATCAAGTCTTCCGAAGTAACTTCCCTGTACTTCACATGTGCATGCTGAGAGCTCTTTGGTTGTATCAGCCTCTCTAAGTGTAATCCTTACATAAGATTTATCTTTACTACAAAAGCTATATACATTAGAAAGAGAAGAGAAATCACAGGATAATAAAAAATTGAGGCGACAATTTCAAACATGACATGTGATTCATGCTAGCAAAAAGTACCCGTGCACTATGGCGGGCTGTTATGATTTGTAAGTTCTTTGGAACTCCTTTAGTATCTTCTAACATTACACTTCGGTTTCCTTTTCTTAAATGATATCTAATATACAAAAAGATTGAAACAAACATATATAGATCCAAATTATGATTGTTTCATTTAAATTTTAAAGTTCTCGTCAGATTATGCATAAACTAAAATTGACTTAAATTCTCATTCATTAAAGTTTAAAAATTGACATGTCAATTTCATAACAAATATATACTACAATTACAATGGTGGCTCATACAATTAACCATAATTAGATACAAAAGTTTACCTTATTGGCTGCAAAACTCTAAACAAAATGGTAATCAGATGAATTTTATTTTGTTATGTATTACAAAGGTACAAGGCAAGGCCTTTAAATAACTGAAAGCATATAACAAGAAGAAGAGATTCACTCTACCAAATTACGCTGACATTACGGAAGAAAAAATAAGAAAATATATAGTTAAAATATATATGAAAAATAGAAGTTTTCATTACTCCCCCTGAAGTTGGAGCGTGGAGATTTTGAACGCTCAACTTGTCGAGTAACAGCCAGAACTGGTGAGCACCAAAGGCTTTTATGAACAAGTCCGCGACCTGGGACTTAGTGTCGATATTCAATGGTTGGACCTCTTCGGACTCTACTCTTTCGCGCATGAAATGACAATCCATTTCCATGTGTTTTGTACGTTCGTGAAACACAGGATTATTGGCAATATGTCGTGCTGCTTGGTTGTCATAAAATAATGGTGTCGGTCCAGTCTGTTTCATATCTAATCCATTTAGGAGCCATCTCATCCACAATGTCTCACTCACAGTTGTTCACCATGTAAAACGGTGTTGTTTACATCAAGTTGATGTATTATCCAACCCTTCTTTACTGTGATGACAAGTAACGTACACACCGTCACAAGTTTGGCAACCAGAGCAAACGTCTCATGGTAATCGACCCCTTCCATTTTAGTAAAATCCTTGGTGACCAAATGTGCTTTGTATCTTTCTATCTTCACTGTTGGCTTTATACATAATCTTGTAAACCTATTCGGAAACTATGGCTCAAATGCCTTTAGGGAGCTCCTCAAGTGTCCATGTCCCATTCTGCTTAAGAGCTTGAATTTCATTTTTCATTGTTTGCCTCCATTTCTAATCTTTAACGTCCTGAGCAAAGTGCTTTGGCTTCTCATTTGAGTCGATTGCAGACAAATAAGTTTTATGCAAATTAGAGAAATTTTTATAAGAAATGAAATTAGCTAATGGATTTACTGTCGAGGATTCAATGATGGTGGCAGATTATGCATGGTCTACCGATGGGGGAAGATTAACGTTAAAATCAACGAGGTGCTTTGGTTGTGTTTTATGTCTTGTTTCTCTCATTGGTTCTAGTGGTTCAATAATAGTTTCATCATGGACCGTCTTATTTCCCAAGTCTACATTGCTAGAATCCATGTAGGCATCACTTGATTCTTTCTATGGAACTTGTTCTAGGCTGCCACCTTCGGTTTGGGTCATGTTATGAATTTCTTGCTGGGCCTGAGTTAAGTTGTCATTATTCTATGACTCATGAGTTGGCCCTTCCATATTTTGGCTATATTATTATTGCTCTCTTTATTTGATTCATTAAAGCTTTCCTACTAGGGAAATTAAATAATTCTTCTTTCTCACTTTGTTTGTTATTAGTGTGATATGGGAATGTCTTCTCCATAAATTTTACATCTCTTAAGATGAAAATTTTCCCATTTTTAACATCATAAATTTTGTATCCCTTTGTTCCACGTGGGTACCCGACAAAAATACCCAGTCTGCACCTTACCTCAAACTTATCCCCTTTCGTTTTGACATTTCTATAATAAGCTAAATATCCAAAGACCTTTAGCAAATCATAGTTGGGTTTTTGGTTCTATAAAATCTCGAAAGTAGTTTTATTTTCTATTTCTTCCGATGGTAACCGGTTGATTAAGTAGGTTGTAGTTAATATGCATTCGCCCCAAAACTTGGTTGGTAGTTTCGCTTCAAATCTCAATGTGCGTGCCATTTCAAGGAGGTGTCTATGCTTGCGCTCCACTACCCCATTTTGTTGAGGGGTGTGAGGGCAAGTGGTTTCAAGGGCAATGCCTTGATGAGCAAAGAATTCAACCATACAATTTGCTATAATTCCCCCGACCCGTTGTCACATCTAAGCCGCTTATTGTTCCATTCAAATTGGATTTTCACAAATTTGTAAAATTTTATCAAACACAAACTTTCATCACTTTTAGTTTTAAGAAGAAAAATCCAGACTGCCCTACTATAGTCATCCACTATGGTAAGAAAATATCTAGCTCGCGTGAATGAGGGAGTGCGATAAGGACCCCAAATGTCTCAATGTATCAATTCAAAACAAGCATGAGTTTTAATAAACCAACAGGAAAAGGTGATCTTGTGTGCTTAGCCTTTGCACAAGAATCACAAAACCAATCTCTATTCTTAGCAAAGCTATACTTAAGAAAATCAATGTGAGAGAGTTTTGTACTTGAAGCGTGTCCCATACGGTTATGCCAAACATCAATGCTCGCCATCATGGATTGTCTTCTTTCTTTAGCTATCCCCATTTGGTAAATACCATCCACTACCTACTCGCTCCAATCAATGTCCTCGAGGTCAAGCCCTGCATAACAAAGAAATCCGCAAAAAATGTTACGGCACAGTTAAGATCCTTTGGTATTTTACTAACGGACAACAAATTACAGTCAAACTTTAGGACATGTAAAACCCCTTTTATCTTCATTCCATCCTTCCAAGTATAGTCTCGCCTCCTTTCCCTTCCACAACTATCTTTTCACTGTTAGGTATGATAACCAGGAGCTCGTGAACGTCTTTAGTTTGGTTCTTAAGGATGGAAGTCATGTGTGTTATATGGTTTGTAGCTCTAGAGTCCACAAACCAATTTCTATTTCTATCAAGATTACCTGTGGTATTCGTTTTAGGGATACCTGACGTCGTGTTTGCTACAGGTGCGACATCGGGTTTTGCTCCTTTATCTCCTGTAAAATATTAAGGAACTATTGGTATTGCTTGCTATTTAGGCCCGGTATTGGGCTGGTCTTAGTCTCAACACATGCAACTCTAGGATTCGTCTTTTCCCGTTTTGTTCCCTTCCCGGGCCACCATTCCGGATATCCAATTTGCTTGAAACATCCATCCCAATTGTGACCATCTTTCCCACAGAAGGTGCAATGTTCGGTTTGACGTCCAGAGTTTCGTTTACCTTCTCTATGATTGTTTTTATTTGTATGCTAGTTGAAGTCTCATTTTAAAGGTACAAAGTTTTGGAAGGCAGCAGCATCAATGCTCGTTCGCTTCCCCCAGATTTCTTTGTTGTTCATCTTCTGACACAAGATGGTAAGCTGCTCCAAGAGTGAGCATGGGATTCATGGCCAATATTTGAGTTCTTATTGTCGAGAACTCACCATCTAATCTGAGTAGAAACTCATACAACTTCTCCTTTTCATCCAAGACAATTAGTTTCTTCCCAATTCCCCAGGAGCAGCCAACGCATGAACATTTTGAATTGGGTAAGACAGGCTATAGTTAATCACATAAGACACGAAGCTTCGTGTAATATGTTGATACCGAAGAACCATCTTTTTGTGTGGTTGTGAGGGTTTGTTTGAGCTCGTATGCCCTAGGGGCACTTTGCTTTACGAATCTCTCTTTAAGATCATTCCACATCTCTTCCGTCGTATTAGCATACTTGAAGCAATTCCGTATCTCCTTCTCCATGGTAGTGTTCAGCCAACCTTTAATCATAGCATCACATATCATCCACCCCATGTACTCCGTTGTGGTCTTGTCTGATTTCTTAATGGTCCCGTCAACAAAACCCATCTTGTTCTTAGCATAATGAAAATTGGTCATCTCTTGACACCAATCCATGTAATTTCTATCACTTAACGCTTCGTTCACGTGCATTTCTCTGGGATAATCAGAAGGGTGAATGTAATAAGGTGAATCATGTTCGAAGGTGGTTTCGGTTTTCTTGCTGGTTTCAACAGGCTTGTCACCCATGATGAAGGTGTCAATGGAGAGTTAGGAAGACTGATTTTTGGTTGATAGGGTTTCGTATGTTGGTACTGCCACATACCATAAACAAAACAGATGAATTTTATTTTTTTATGTATTACAACGGTACAAGGCTAGGCCTTTAAATAGCTGAAAGCATATAACAAGAAGGAGAGATTTACTCCACCAAATTAGGCTCACATTACGGAAGAAAAAAGAAGAAAATATAGAGTTAAAATATATATGAAAAATAGAAGATTCCATTAAACTCATCCTATTTGTCACACTAATTTACCATTACTGTACCTATTAACCTTCCAAACAAAGGTTAATGTGGTAAAAATGAATCCTTAGGGCAGCTTGTGTAAAAGGTTTAGGTTAAGACGAAGACATTTAATATTGGTACTAGTGCAAATTTATCATAACAAATTAGTGTACTATATTGTATGTTTTCAGTAGCACATAATAAATGTATTTAGAAGGTTTGATACTTAGAAAATACAAAGATATCAAGCTACTATCTTAGTAACCCTGTATAAAAACAAAGAAGAAAGAACATAGAACAAAGAACAAAGGAGAACTTTACTGTATTTTCAGATCTGGTAAAATGACGGATCAATGGAGAACTAGTGTCATAGTACCTTTGTGTAAGAACAAAGGAGACTCTTGTGTTGTGTAAAATACATAGAGATCAAGCTACTAGGGCATACTATGAAACTATGAGAGAGGGTAATAGAAACTAGATTTAGAAGAGAGACTCATGTGATATCAAATTAGTTTAGTTTCATGTCAGGGATGTAAACTGTAAAACTGATACATATCATGAGGAGTATGGACTAATATAAGGATACGAAAACGGATAAGCATACGGTGTTCATTGACCAAGAAAAGACATATGACAGTGTGTGATATCATTTGAATTGGAGTATCTTGGAGGGTAGAGGGGTCACTCAAAAGTACATAAACATAATAAAAATATGTACGATAGGTCTTAAATCAAGGTTTGTGCACCAATGGGAGAAACCCATCCCTTCTATATCAATATTAGACTCCACAAGGGTTGGTGTTAAGTTCTTTTTCTTTGCGGTAGTACTAGATGAGTAGTCAAGGTCTTTGCACGCAACAATTCTACGATCCATGCTTTTAGCAGACGATATTGTATTACTTAATGAAGGTAGAAGAAGTTTAAATGCGTAGTTAGAAGAATGGCGAGCGACGTTAGAAAACAAAGGATTAAAGATCACTTGCACTAACACTGGGTAATTGTATGGCAACTTTAATGGAGAAGGAAATGAGGAAGACACCCGAATCACCGTTCAAGGCCACAAGTTTTCGCATGCGACAAATTTTAAGTACTTAGGATCGTACATCCAATGGGATGGGGAGATAGAAAGTGACGTTACATATAGAATTCAAGCAGGCTAGTTCCAAATAGAAGGCAGTATCACAAGTACTATATGACAAGAATTTTCCAATGAGTCTAAAGAGAAAATTCTACAAATTTGTGTTCAAATCAGTGATGTTATGTTAAACTGACTGTTGGGCTATCAAGACGACACACACATGCAAGATGAAAGTAGTAGAGATTAGGGTTGGAAATTTATAACATGAACGAGTTCATGATACGACATGACATGAAATTAACAAGTTTCGTGCTTGATCTTAACAAGTTTCGTCTCGTTAACAGAACAACACATTTAAGACATGATAAAGATCGTGTATTAATAGCTTAAAGACCTGTTAACTTGTTAATGCACCCGTTTAGACTTGTTATATTTCTATCTTATTTAAATTAATTAGATATATACATTTATGATATATGAAATTGTTGTTCACATTCACTTTAGGGACCTTAACATAGTCCAACAACTTCAACTGAATATGACTGCCATAGTATTGCTTACTGAGTCTCCACCCTCTGCCTGAGGCCTCTCTAGACTCCACCTGTTACCTCTTTAAACTTTGTATCCTTTAAAATAGACTTTTTATGAAATTTTGTTTCAAATGTGTGAAAGAATTCATGCAAAGATTATGTATTTACTCAAGACTTTAAGAGGCTTTTTTCAATTTTTGATTCACTAAATGTGCGATTTTTATCGTCTCTTAAAATGCCTTATCGTGTAACATGTTTCTAAATAGGTTCATGTCCGTATCTAAAAGAAGGACACAATTAGTTATCGTCTTGTGTTCCTATTAACATTTATCGTGTTCGTATCTTATCATGTTGTGTGTAACTTGTTATGCCAGCCCTAACAAATGTAATGATGCCAAAGTGGATGTGTGGGCACACAAGGTTTTATATGGTAAGAAATGATATGTTTAGAGATAGGATAGGGGTAACCAGTATAGAAGATAAGATAAGATGGAAGATTAAGATGGTTTGGGTATGTCAAAAGAAGCCAAATGATAACACCGGTTAGAGTAGTCGTGACCATTATGATAGACGAAAGGAAGAGTACACGTAGACTAATACTGACGTAGAAGAAGAGGATTACATAGGATTTGCTAGAGTTACACCTCTATGAGGATATGGTCTAAGATAAAAGTATTTAGGGACATACGATTAAGCTTAAGGATGTTAAGGAGATGTTTGTTATTATGTTTATACATGTCCTAGTCATATATTAGAGGATTAGTGTGGTTCTACCATCCTTTTAATTGCCTTTAAATACTAAAACTCTATTTGATATCATTTGAACACCTATTGTAACTATGTGTGGATTTCTTAGTCGTTGTATATGATGTATATAAATTAGTGATGAAATATGTGGATATGTACTTCTTAGTGTTTATTATATATGGAAGACATAAGATTTTAGCATACGTCATTGTTCACTTTGTTTCATGCCACCTAATTAGAGATGACAATTATACACGAACCCAATGAGAATACCCAAAACCCAAGACATTTGGGACGAGTACAGGATCGGGTATGCATGTATGGGACCGGGTATGTGATTAATTTTTATTTTATTTGTGGGTATGGGACTGGATATGAGATTGTATCATATACCCGTTTAGCCGAGTCTATTACCCCCGATTAGGCATACCGTCTACCCAATTATATACCCGAAATTATTCTTTAATTTATTTTAGTTAATAATTAAATTATATTTTATTATATCTATTTATTTTGGGTTATTGGATTTTAATAATCCCAAAATTTATATATTGGCCGGGATTAATCCCAACTCAGCAAATGTTTACGGACACTCCCAACTTTAAGCTTATTTTCTTGCAATGATCCCTTATTAACGTAGAGTTAACACTGTTAGTTTTTTGATAACGTGGACTACTTATATGGCCAAAACACTAAGAAGAAAGTTGAAATCAACTGTCGGATCCGTCAATCTGAAACTTCTGCAAACTAAAACCCGTCAATTTTCATATTTTGATTTGAACCACTTGACTCATTAAAGGTAGATTTTAAGTGACGATGGATGCTAGAAACTGAAAAAGGACTTAATAGAGGTTGAGCGGCGGCGCAGTTGAAAAATGGCTCAAAGCTAGCCCCATTTCATCATAAAAACTAAGGGTGTTAACTCTCAGTTAGTAAGAGATTGTTGAAAGAAAATAAGCTCAAAGTTAGGAATGTTTGTAAAAATTTCCTGAGTTGGGATTAATCTCGGCCAATAATTAAAGTTGAGATGATTAAAATACAATAACCCATTTATTTTTTTACTTAATAATAATATGTCAAATATAAGCTATTAAGTTTCCTATCATTTACATTATATAGTATCTTACAAAATTATAACAACTTGACATTTTTCTTTAATATTAAAGAATAATAGTAGTGGAACATTAAGAAAAAAATATTGAGGATTAAACAATAATATTGTCTAATACGTATAGTAGTTTTATATGATTTCATAATTTAATGAATACCGGTAGGTAGACTAAACAAGTAAACTTAATAAGCTTAATGGGTATGCTCGATTATCTGTGGGTATGCCAAAACTCTATGGGTAAATACCCGATAACAACCCCATAAATTTACTTCGGGTATGGGACACATTTTATAATCGGGTATGGGGTTGGGATTATGCACACACATCCCAAACTCATCCCATTGCCATCCCTACACCTAATGTATATTGATCACTCACTATGTGTTAAATGCTTGTCTGTAGTCATTATCTACCCATTGTCTATACTGCGGTACATGATTTTCTTGTTATGACCTTACTCAATGTTGCAAAAATTGTCGCCTACCATCGATTAATCTGTAATCGATCCCCCACCGAATCGATTTCAACTAATTATTGTTAAGACATCCCACACTCAATATAATCTTTTTTACACATGATGCTTTTGTAAATACATTACTCTCTAATTAAAACTCAGCAATAAACAATGAGTTACAAATTAATTAAGCATAATGGTATAAGTCTTCATAGCAGCTTTTTGAGAAACCTTTTTGCTTTGTGTATACGTAGAAACAATGACAGATAGAGGGGGAATGCGGTGATGAGAGTTGGTTGCAGAGACGATGATGGAACACCGCCTTCATATAGACATCACTTTCACAATCACCATCGCTTACCACCATCGATAAATCCTAATCAGGCCATAAAGATGACAAAGAGACCAATCAAAGCCTAATCTGACCAACTTCTTCAATTGTGACGACGGCCAAGAGAAGGTGTGGGGGAGCTTCATGGTGGATGGTGGTGGTCTAGCCGGAACTACAATTTTGCTAAGTCCATCTCTAGGGTTCAAGAATATGATAATTTGAAGGATTTGTGTTTGATACACCATTGATGTGACAACGCTGCTGCAAACGGTCGTTTTTGTCGTTGTAAACGGTCGTTTAAGGGCCTGTAAACGGTCATTTACAGCCCTATAAACGGCAGTTTACTTTTTAGTCTTCACTTTTCAGCTTTTGTCTCTTTCAATTTTTTTTGTTACTTTTGGAATGCCGATGAAAGCACCAAACGGGCGTTTTTTGAATAATTATTCCCATTTATACCAGATTTTCTGACCACCATTCACCACATCCACCATTCTTCTTTTTCTTAAGTTTTACCAACACATTTATCTTCATCAACACATTCACCTTGATCATCATCTCATTATTTTTTTAAATAAAGGTTAGTTTGTTATTATTATAATAAAATTTAGTTTAATATATATCTTATTTTGTTTCTCATTATAGTTATTTCAGGTAATGGCTTCAATCTCACGTCAAGATACAGCGTCGGTTCATGCTTCGAATCATCCTTGGTTTAAGTTTCGTCGAGGATCAGATGAATATAAAAGGCTTCAAAAGCTTTTCGATAAAGAATTTGAGCCTTCACGTTCGATATCTTGGAGCTTGTTACCGGACGTCGGGGAATTTACTCGTGCTCGTAACATGATAAACGAGCTGTGGAGAAGATTTTTTGCCATTAGTGGCCCGTAATATAAGGAGCTTTGTTTGGAGTTTTTCTCCACGTTTAATTTTGACTCGAACATTCATAACTATATATATAATAATCTAATTGGATTATATATATTAATGTCATTGAATTTATATTGTTTTAACCGTGATGACGATGCTATTAGTTTCATGCTCGGGTGGGTGCCACGTAATTATTTTGTGGCCCAATTTGGTGTTTTAATGGGTTTATATACAGTTAAAGAGACCCATCGATCTGAATTATTTGAACGGTCTTATGTAATTTCCTGAAGATTATAATGATGAATATTTTGGCAAGAAATTGGTGATGGTCAATATGTGCCTAATAATAAAATGAAAGCTACAAGAATGAATGATCCGTTGTATAGATATCTTTATCGTGTTATTGGTCATACTATAGCTGGATGTAGGATGACCAGTGGTGGGGTGACTAAAAAAGATTTTTTTTGTTTGATTAAAAGGAGGTCTTGTAACCTGTCATATATGCTTGCTGATTATTTTACTACTTGAACGGGTATAAAGAAAAGCGGACATATTTGTGGTGGTACATATGTTACTCGACTCGCTGATATTTACACATTCTCACCCTGAGAACGTGGCAATGTAAAACGGGCCGGTTCTTATGTCCGGATTTGTTGATCGTGAACATGTTATACGGATGGACATGATTGCATATTATCCACAAGTTAGGTGGAGTTTTAAACATAATAATCAAATGTGGGTTCCTCCATATCAAGACCCTCCTAAAGACTAGTATCAATAGAATTGTATTTTATAATATAATTTTGTTTTTAATTGTATAATAATGTAACTTTTTAGTTATTTAAAATTGTGATTTAGTTTTTCTTTGTATATGAAACAAAAATATATTAAAAAATTAAAAAAAATAAACGAGGCCAATAATTGTAGACAAGAAAATATGAAAATAATGGAAATAATTGTAGAAATAATTTTTTTGTAACAGATTAAAGATAAGGAAATAATAGTTGATTTGATATAAAGTGACTGTGAATATGTCTATATAATCACAATTCACATTTCACAATTCACATTTATTTATTCACAATTCCTTCCTAATTCAACTCTATAATATCTCAATTTTATAACAATTGGGTGGTACCAAACAAGAGAGGAGTTAATGGATTGGATGCAAAACACGACACGCACCCTTGGATACGTTATTGTCACACTACGAACGAAGAAGGATGTATACGCTTCGTCAACAAGGCATTTCTTATGTGTGATCGTGGTGGTGTATACAAGTCAACATCAGATTCAACCACGCGAGGCACAAAGAAGACAAGATGTCCATTTCAACTTATAGCAAAATATCATGAAGAATATGGAGGTTGGAAAATACATGTTGTGTGCGACGAACATAACCATGAACCTTCTAAATTTTTGGAGGGTCATGCTTATGCAAAACGATTGTCTAAAGAGGAGTACGCACTCGTGGAAGATCTTACAAGAAAAAAATATGCAGCCACGTGATATTCTTACGGTTTTAAAAGAAAATAATGATAAAAATGTATTCACAATTGAAACCGTGTATGATGCATAGACAAGGATATGAAAGTTGGATAAAGTTCGAAGCACCCCAATGCAAGCACTTCTCCAATCTTTGTAAATGGGTGATGTCACACCCTCAAAATCCACATGCGGAGTTTTACCGCGAGGCGTGTGAACAAACCAGGATCACAGTCAATAGTTATTCAGAACGACTCTATATGCCACATTTAAAATAAAACCATAGTTCAAACTTTAAAACCATGCGGAAGCGTTTTGTAAATAAGACAAACCCAAAATATAAAAATGCATAATTTGGCAAAACACGCGCCAACCCAATATTTAAAAACCCATAAATGAAAACCAACAAATATGTCCTTAAAATAGAGTCTTTGAATGCATGCTGGACCCGTGTTGTGCTCCTAATGGCAAGCTGAGTTAACGACCTGAGAATAGCATACTAAAAATGTCACACAATGGTTGGTGAGTTCAAGAGTTTGCGTTTATCATAAATATTAACAGTTCTATAACATAAGAGGTGCATTGAAATAGATAGCTAGTCTATATTCACATGTATTAACAATAGTGATTTCACGATCGAAGCTAATTGTGTTGCGTTTGTTGCCTCCCGTCACGACTTACCAGGTCGTGACGAATGTTTGTGTATAGGACAAAATTGCACCCGGTCGACCTCCAGTCTCACGGGTGGGCCTCGTCAGACCCAGTAGTACTACCCAAGATTCCCCGCTAGTTACCATTATTAACGATCCGAAAGTGTGAGGACTTTCCATGGTATTAAGCACTATGTTAAAAACATACACAACTTATAATAATAATAATAAAATAGCGTTTGAGTACAAGTATGCTACCTCTTCCAGAAGAAGGTTTATAAAATAAGGGGCATGAACTCACCTGGTGTGTAATGATAATGAATAAAGAGACTGGTGATAGGTGCAAAGACAACCCTTCAAAGGTTACCTAGAACACACAAGTACATAAGTACATGTACACAGAGAAACTTAATAATCCTAGGTTAACCTAGTTGACCCGTTGGTGACATATTAGTTGAAATATAGTTTAATCATATATGATAACTTAACATACAAGAGTATCATGCAATTTATCCATGCATATCACATTATCAACCTAGGTTCTACCTAAGTCATCATGCCACATTAGATCATCATACACTTATGCAAATCTCAAACAATCAACATGCTTAATATATATATAAATACATCACAACAAATAATTCATACGCGAAGACTAATCATGCACCACATGCCATGTGAAGCCACTCACGACTTCACATCCTAAACCCTGCCAATCCTACTAAGTAGGGGCCTCAGATTCGCATGCGTGTATGACAATCATAATCACATTCATTCATTTAGTTCATTCCAACCAACATACACAGTGACCATCAATTCCAATCCCAAACATGATCTCCTAATCACTAACCATAATTCATCATCATGTATGATCACTAAAACCTAAACTCCTTACATGATCAACCAAGCATCCGTACAACTCAATTACACATTCTATCACAACAAACATCATCCACAATCATTCTAACATGATCTTAACATCACAAGCATGCCCAATTCATCACATTCAAAGTTCTACAAAAATAAAGTTTCCCTTTTGGGAAAGAAACACCCAAAAGTGATCTAGCATCCAATTCAATCATAATTTCAACAATTATATACCTAATCAAGTTCATAACATTCATTCTAACATGTTAATCACCACCAAAACATCCAAATTCCCAAACACCATTCACAAAAGTTTCTACTTTTAGTAAGTCATGATCAACACTTCAAATTCATGGATTTTCTTGCACAATTCAATCAAACTAACATCTAAGCATTGCATCTAACATCTTAACATCATCAAATCATGAATTCCAAGAACAAAAAGTTTCCTCTTATGGCAATGTATGAACTAGATGATCAAACCATAGATTTCTTGCATAATCAACATCATCCAACATTCATACAACCTAACTAACATCATATTAACATCTAACAATCATCAATTTCATGTTTTCATCAACAATTTCGAAATTAGGGTTCATCTATATCAAAAACTATGAACAACCAATTAAAACTAACCTTTAGATGTGCTTAGATGATGATTATCACTTGCAATCAACTTGTAATACTTGAAATCAATCAAAACCGAATTGTTCTTGTTGTTTCTTGATCAAAATCGAATGGTGACGGTGAATGGGTGGGTTTCGGCCACAATAGGGGTTTGGGGGTTTAGGGTTGGGTTAATTTTGGTAATATTTGGTTAAAAGGTATTTACAAAATAACCCCTTTAATTTATTTTATAAAAACTATCTTTCTAATACTTTTTAAATAATCTAGACTACAATTTATAAGTATTATTAACCAACAATAATAATCCTAAACATTTACAACAAGTCACATAACACATAAAATATATATAACACGTTGTCACGTTATCGCGTAAAATTCACAAAATAAATATTTAAAATTCTGAAAATTCATGAACCACATAAACACAACTAATAATCAACATTATTAATTAGATTATTATTATTTATCATATATTAGTATTATTAAGTCACCAACGTTCAACGACAACTAGTGTGTGCCCACGACACGTGTATGCAAGACCTAACGGAACTAACGGAGTTTGGTAACGGAAAATTACCGGATGTCACATTATCCCCACGTTGAAAGAATTTTCGTCCCGAAAATTGCGTTACATGGTTGTGCTACATCCCTGGTTTACTGCATTGGCATAACGAAATCGAGTGAGTTGTCACATCATCCCCATGTTGAAATAAATTTCGTCCCGAAATTTAATCAGTACCTTCCCCGACTGTTGTTGTCGTTTCGAACAGATGAGGATAGTTAAGCTTCATCTGATCCTCGCGTTCCCACGTGAATTCTGGTCCACGTTTTGAGTTCCAACGAACTTTGACTATAGGTATATTACTTTGTTTAAGAGTCTTGACCTCACGATCCATCACTTCAACCGGTTCCTCAACAAATCGTAGTTGGTCATCTACTTGTACTTCCTCGAGTGGTACAACTAGTGTCTCGTCAGATAGACACTTCTTCAGATTCGAAACGTGTAATACGTTGTGAACACCACTCAATGAATCAGGTAAGTCCAATCGATACGCCACCAGACCTATTCTTTCTAGAATCTCAAATGGCCCAACGTATCTTGGATTAAGCTTGCCTCTTTTGCCAAACCGAATCACACCTTTCCACGGTGAGACTTTTAGCAACACTTTGTCACCGATTTGAAACTCCAAAGGTTTCCGTCGTTTGTCTGTGTAACTCTTCTGTCTGTCTCGCGCTGCAGCCATGCGGTTTCGTATCTGTACTATCTTCTTAGTGGTCTCACGTATCAACTCAGGACCAGTTAACTGACTATCACCAACTTCCGCCTAACAAACTGGTGATCTACATTTTCGCCCATATAATGCCTCAAATGGTGCTGCCTTGATGCTAGTATGATAACTATTGTTATACGAAAACTCAACCAACGGTAAATAAACTTCCCAATTATTCCCGAAATCGATTACACAAGCTCGTAACATATCTTCCAAAGTTTGAATAGTACATTCACTTTGCGCATCGGTCTGCGGATGATAGGCAGTGCTCATATCGAGACGTGTACCTAATGATTTCTGTAATGATTGCCAGAAATGAGACGTAAAACGAGCATCCCGATCAGAAATAATCGAGATCAGCACACCATGTCTCGAAACTACCGCCTTCAATTAAATTCGAGTTAACTTGTCCATCTTGTCAGTCTCTTGATCGCCAAGAAGTGAGCTGACTTAGTGAGTCGATCCACGATCACCCATATCGTGTCACAACCACTAGGAGTTCTGGGCAATTTAGTGATAAAGTCCATGGAAATATGTTCCCACTTCCACAAGGGGATCTCAGGTTGTTGTAATAACCCAGATGGTTTCTGATATTCCAATTTTACCTTAGAACAGGTCAGACACTTGCTCACGTATGTAGCTACGTCAGCCTTCATATTAGGCCACCAATAGTGCGCCTTCAGATCATGATACATTTTGTCAGAGCCAGGGTGTATGGAATATTTAGAATTGTGTGTTTCACTCATAACCAAGTCTCTTAGATTTCCATGCAAAGGCACCCATAGTCTATCCATGAAATACCGAATTCCATCATATTTGACTTCCAACTGTTTATCCATCCCGCGTAAAGATTCAGATCCAACATTCTCACCTTTCAACTGATCTGTTCAGGCAAGTGAGTGCTAATCGTAAGTTGTAGAGCACGCACCCGTCGGGGCTTAGCGGTTTCCTTTCTACTCAACGCATCGGCGACTACATTCGCTTTTCCCGGGTGGTATTTAATAGCACAATCATAGTCGTTCAACAATTCCACCCAGTGTTGTTGCCTCATGTTAAGCTCTTTCTGCTCAAAGATATGCTGAGGACTCTTGTGATCGGTGTAAATAGTGCACTTGGTACCGTACAAGTAATGTCTCCAGATCTTCAAGGCAAAGACCACTGCTCCTAACTCCAAGTCATGAGTAGTGTAGTTCTTTTCATGTACCTTCAGTTGTCACGAGGCATAAGCTATTACTTTGTCACGTTGCATCAGGACACAACCCAGTCCTTGGATAGAAGCATCACAATAAACTACAAAATCATCACTTCCTTCAGGTAATGCTAGTATCGGTGCGCTACAGAGTTTCTGCTTCAGCAACTGAAAAGAAGCTTCTTGACACTCACCCCATTTATAGGTTGTTCCTTTATGGGTCAAAGCTGTGAGAGGTTGAGTGATTTTTTGAAAATCCCTCAATGAAACGCCGATAGTACCCTGCCAGTCCAAGAAATTGTCTTATCTCACTAGGCGTCTTGGGTACCGACCAGTTCTTTATAGCCTCAATCTTTGAAGGATCCACATGTATTCCCTTCTCGTTAACAATGTGACCCAAGAATTGCACCTCACGAATCTAGAAATCACACTTAGAAAATTTTGCGTACAACTGTTCCTTTCTAAGTAATTCCAGAATTAAATGTAGGTGCTCCTCATGTTTCTTCTTGGTCCTAGAATAAATCAATATGTCATCGATAAACACGATAACAAACTGATCGAGGTATGGTTTGCACACACGATTCATGAGATCCATGAACACTGCGTGTGCATTGGTCAACCCAAAAGGCATGACCAAGAACTCATAGTGACCATAACGAGCACGGAACGCGGTTTAAGAAATATCTTCTTCTCGAACTCTCAGTTGATGATAACCAGACCTCAAATCGATCTTCGAATAATAGCTTGATCCCTGAAGCTGATCAAACAAGTCGTCGATACGAGGTAACGGGTATCGGTTCTTGACTGTGACTTTGTTCAACTCCCTGTAGTCGATGCACATTCGAAATGTGCCATCTTTCTTCTTAACAAAGAGAACAGGTGCTCCCCACGGCGATGAACTCAGTCGAATAAACCCTTTATCCAATAGTTCCTGAAGTTGTGTAGATAATTCATGTAGTTCATTCGGTGCCAACCGGTAAGGTGCTCGCGCAATCGGAGCAGCTCCGGGAGTCAAATCGATCAGAAACTCAACTTGACGGTGAGGTGGTAGTCCAGGCAGATCCTCCGGAAACACCTCTGGAAAGTCACGAACCACCGAAATATCCTCTACTTTCTTTTCCTCTTGTTGCTTTTCGGAGACAATGGCTAATATGGCTAAGTGGCCCTTGCGTAGCCACTTCTGAGCCTTCATGAATGATATGATGCCTATCACAGCACCACTCTTCTCGCCCTTAACCGAAAGAGTTTCCCCGTCTATTAGAGGAATACGAATGACCTTCTCACGACAAATCACTTCTGCTTGTTTCTCGGACAGCCAGTCCATGCCTATGACCACATCGAAACTTCCAAGAGTAACAGGCATGAGATCAATGTCGAAGGTATGACCAGCGAGTTCTATCTTGCAATTCTTAAGGATGTGCGTAACGGAGATTTGCTTACCATCAGCCAATTCTACGACATACTTAGATTCCAACACAGAAGGCATATCACTTAAGAGGCTACAAAACTTAATAGAGATAAAACTCCTACCGGCTCCAGTGTCAAACAGTACAGAAGCAAAACGACCATTAATAGGAAATTTACCAGTAACGGTAGTAGGATCATTTAGAGCCTCACCTGAACCCATGACAAAGGCTCTCCCTTGGCTCCACCATTGTCACCATTACCACCATTGTTGTTGTTGCCACCATTCTCGTTGTCATTCCCATTTCTTCTCAGTTGAGGACAATTTTTCTTGTAATGCCCTTCCTTTCCACACTCAAAGCAACCCTTTGGTGTTTCATGGGGGAGCTGAGGCTGCTGAGGTTGTTGAGGCTTCTTTATCAGTTCTCCATGACAATCCTTTGCCACGTGTCCAACCTTCCCACAACGCTGGCATCGAAAGCTGTCACACCTGCCAGTGTGGTGGTAGTTGCATCGGTTGCACTTTGGGTTTTTCCCCACGTATCCACTTGGTCCTTGAGATGATGAAGATGATTGGTGGAAGTTGTGATTGTTATCAAACCGTCTCTGCTGATGTTGCTGTTGAGGTTGGTGTTGCTAAGGTTGGTTACCAGATGACGATCCTTTGCTGGCGTTGTTTTCCCACTTGTGTTTGTTGTCGGGCACGCTTCAGCGCCCCGCTTGGGTAACTTTCCTTGCTCCACAGCCTGATCAGTGAGCTTGTGAGCTAGTCGGATAACCTGTTGAATAGTAGGGAGATTTGCAGCAGTCACCATACTCTGAATCTCCGGAACTAAACCACGTAAGTAGAGCTCAATACGTCGGCTCGGCGGGTTAACCATGCCAGGACAGAGTGTAGCTAGCTCGTGAGACCTAGTAGTGTAAGCCTCGATGTTAGATCCTTCCATCTTCAATTGTTAGAACTCAGCTTCCTGCTTTTGAACTTCGTCACGGGGGCAGTATTCCTCTATCATTCTTGCTTCGAACTCGTCCCATGGCAAAGCATTAGCCATTGCTTGACCCAGCAATGTAGTCCAAGTTAGATGAATAACGGAAATCGGTCTATCACTTCAGACCCATCATTGTTCTATTCCATCTCTTATGTTTCCTCCTCGGGAACCTCCTTTGGTACCTACTGAGGCACCTCCATCGAGGCCTCCTGAGGCTCGAGCTGGTTTTCCAGTTCATGTATACAAACTATAGCCTCGTGAAGCTGATCACGGTCACGTTCAAATTAGTTGTCAACTCCGCATCCTGTTCACGCAAAGCCTGGATCTCTACTGTTTGACCATCCTTGCATCCTTGCATTTACTTGTACACTCTGTTGTCGTGCTCTTGTCGTGCATCCCACCTTTTAAATTTATCCTCAACCGCTCGCTGTAGTCGATCATGCGAAGCCACCAAAGCAGCAATAGCCCTAAGAGGTGTGCAGGGTAGGGGGTATAATATGGTGTCTCTAATCACACTAGTCGTATATGGAACACCCTCCTTTTCCAGCATCCTAATCAGAATTATTCATGTCCCGCTCTATCATAAGCTCGCCCATGAGGTACACATCAAGTATAAGTACGAGAAGTCTAGAACCATAACTCGTAGATGACGAAGGAATAATAGGAACCTCGGGTTTCCTTCCTGGTGTGTGTCGAACAGGGGATGAAGACGATGATGATACCATACGTAGTGTATGTGATGTGTATGCCAATGAGTATACAGTAAAAGGATAAGTCCAGAGTAACTAACTAACTGTGTGCGGTTATAGACTAGTGTGTATGCAACCTAGTTCCCTATAACCAATGGCTCTGATACCAATCTGTCACACCCTTAAAATCCACGTGCAGAGTTTTACCGCGAGGCGTGTGAACAAACCAGGATCACAGTCAATAGTTACTCAAAACGACTCTATATGCCAAATTTAAAATAAAACCAAAGTTCAAACTTTAAAACCATGCGGAAGCGTTTTGTAAATAAGACAAACCCAAAATATAAAAATGCATAATTTGGCAAAACACGCGCCAACCCAATATTAAAAAACCCATAAATGAAAACCAACAAATATGTCTTTAAAATAGAGTCTTTGAATGCATGCTGGACCCGTGTTGTGCTCCTAATGGCAAGCTGAGTTAACAGCCTGAGAATAGCATACTAAAAATGTCAACACAATGGTTGGTGAGTTCAAGAGTTTGCGTTTATCATAAATATTAACAGTTGTATAACATAAGAAGTGCATTGAAATAGATAGCTAGTCTATATTCACATGTATTAACAATAGTGATTTCGCGATCGAAGCTGACTGTGTTGCGTTTGTTGCCTCCCGTCACGACTTACCAGGTCGTGACGAATGTTTGTGTATAGGACAAAATTGCACCCGGTCGACCTCCAGTCTCACGGGTGGGGCTCGTCAGACCCAGTAGTACTACCCAAGATTCCTCGCTAGTTACCATTATTAACGATCCGAAAGTGTGAGGACTTTCCATGGTATTAAGCACTATGTTAAAAACATACACAAGTTATAATAATAATAAAATAGAATTTGAGTACAAGTATGCTACCTCCTCCAGAAGAAGGTTTATAAAATAAGGGGCATGAACTCACCTGGTGTGTAATGATAATGAATAAAGAGACTAGTGATAGGTGCAAAGACAACCCTTCAAAGGTTACCTAGAACACACAAGTACATAAGTACGTGTACACAGAGAAACTTAATAATCCTAGGTTAACCTAGTTGACCCGTTGGTGACATACTAGTTGAAATATAGTTTAATCATATATGATAACTTAACATACAAGAGTATCATGCAATTTATCCATGCATATCACATTATCAACCTAGGTTCTACCTAAGTCATCATGCCACATTAGATCATCATACACTTATGCAAATCTCAAACAATCAACATGCTTAATATATATTTCATTCTAATATGTTAATCACCACCAAAATATCCAAATTCCCAAACACCATTCATAAAAGTTTCTACTTTTAGTAAGTCATGATCAACACTTCAAATTCATGGATTTTCTTGCACAATTCAATCAAACTAACATCTAAGCATTGCATCTAACATCTTAACATCATCAAATCATGAATTCCAAGAACAAAAAGTTTCCTCTTATGGCAATGTATGAACTAGATGATCAAACCATAGATTTCTTGCATAATCAACATCATCCAACATTCATACAACCTAACTAACATCATATTAACATCTAACAATCATCAATTTCATGTTTTCATCAATAATTTCGAAATTAGGGTTCATCTATATCAAAAACTATGAACAACCAATTAAAACTAACCTTTAGATGTGCTTAGATGATGATTATCACTTGCAATCAACTTGTAATACTTGAAATCAATCAAAACCGAATTGTTCTTGTTGTTTCTTGATCAAAATCGAATGGTAAAGGTGTGTGGGTGGGGTTTCGGCCGCAATAGGAGTTTGGGGGTTTAGGGTTGGGTTAATTTTGGTAATATTTGGTTAAAAGGTATTTACAAAATAACCCCTTTAATTTATTTTATAAAACTATCTTTCTAATACTTTTTAAATAATCTAGACTACAATTTATAAGTATTATTAACCAACAATAATAATCCTAAACATTTACAACAAGTCACATAACACATAAAATATATATAACACGTTGTCACGTTATCGCGTAAAATTCACAAAATAAATATTTAAAATTCTGAAAATTCATGAACCACATAAACACAACTAATAATCAAAATTATTAATTAGATTATTATTATTTATCATAGATTAGTATTATTAAGTCACCAACGTTCAACGACAACTAGTGTGTGCCCACGACACGTGTATGCAAGACCTAACAGAACTAACGGAGTTTGGTAACGGAAAATTACCGGATGTCACAGGTGAATACATCTATGATATTACTACAGATAACGACTCAAATCAAATAAATGATTTGTTTTTTGTCAATCCCACTTTATTAAAAATATGGTGTGCGTTCCCACATGTGTTTATTTTAGATTGCACGTACAAGACGAACAGGTATCACCTCCATTTTTTTCAAATTGTTGGCTTAACTTCAACAAACTAGACATTTTGTATTGCTTTTGCGTTCATATGAAATGAAAAATAGAGAACTTCAAGTGGGCTTTAAATTGTCTGAGAAAACACTGGATGGCAATATGTTAACACGTGTCATAGTCACAGATAGAGAGTTAGCTCTAATGGATGCATGCCAAGTAATTTTTCCAGAAGCAACCCGATTGCTTTGTAGATCTCATATACAGGAGAACATCAGAAAGCATTGCAGAGCATCTTTCAAGTTTCAGACAGAGTGGGATAAATTTATGTATTTCTGGATATTTTTGCTTCAATCTCCAATAGTTGAGGCTTACTATGAAAATTGAACACGATTGCTGACAAAGTTGATAAACAAGCATTGAAATATTTTCCTGATCTATTCAATTTAGTGCTTTATTTTATATGTTAAAACTAACATATTTATTTAACTTTGCAGTTGTTTTTAATGAATTGGATGTCAACTGGTTACAAAATTTTAAAAAGATGTTCGATCTGCATGGATTGATCAACATCTAAATTTTGTAGAACGAACAACAATCAGAGTAGAGAGCCAACAGGCTTTGTTAGAAAAACATTTAAATTCCGACAAGTCAAATTTAAATAAATTTATAAGAATTTTAAATAACTTAATACGTTTACAGGAAACACAAATAAAGCCAAGCTTTGAGGAAAGTCGGATTAAAATAAAACATCAACACTAAAATAATTTATTTGTTTTATTGATATCTAATGTTTCTCATGAAGCTCTAGATATATTAGTTGGGAAGCTGAGGTGAGTCAATGAAATTCAAACCAATCATAAAGTTGTGGCTGCGATATTCGTAGTAGTTGCGGTTTACCAAGTGCTTGTGAAATCTCACAGTATTTAATTGCAGGCAAAACCTATTACACTACATTCGATAGATATATTTTGGAGGAGTTTAGACTTTTCACCGGTATGGTTAAACCAAGTTGAAGAAGATATTCAATGTGATGATAAACTTGAGAGGTTTAAAAAGCTTACCAGAAACAAAAAACCCATAGTGAAAAGGAATTTGTTAGAATGAATTAAAGACATAAGGGATCCTATCAGCATAAATTTTAACAAGCCTACGGTGCAAAAAAACACTCGTGGAAAGACAACACTCAAATCTTAAAAACAAAACAAACCAGACCCTTTACCTGCTAAACCTACCTGGGGTCATAGCTACGCGGCCGATGATTTTTTTAGTTATGATTTTATGGGGTTGAGCCCCCCGAGACATAGTTCATACGTAGATAACACAACTCAATCGTCTCAATATCACCATCCTTTACTAACACAAATCCCAAAAATTTTCCAATCATATATAATACATACAGAGAACATAAACAATGATGGTAATTATGGGTTTCGTGCATTTTCCTTTTCCTTGGGATTTGGTGAAGAATATTGGCTGAACATGAGGTATGAGCTTTTAAACAAGTTACATAACAATTCTAATTTATACAGAAATCTGTTCTCTAGCTCATATGAAGAGACAGAACATACTTTATTATGGCTACAACCGGGTCCGGCTCCTAATCAACACTTGATTATAGTGCCTTATACAGTAATATCGATCGCCAACGGATTTAATGTGATTCTTCAATGCTTATCTCCTACTGAAAATGAGACTTATTTTCCGCTATGGGCATGTACGCATGAACTCATGTACCACCAATTCATTACTATTACACATGTGTATGGATGTCACTACGTCTCTGTGCGCTTAGAGGGTAAATATCCATTGCCTTTAATAACGCTGTTATGGAATTTTCACAAAAGTAATAATGCGGCTGCCTGGGAAATAATGTATGCGGAGAGACTTCAAAAATATAATCAATATATACTTTAAAATAAAACTGTTAATCGTTTCAATATAGATTAGATTAGCATCATTTGTAAATTTTAGTATTTATATTATAAAGTTCTAAAATTATTCATTCATTTAATTATTTTGATTTCTAACATAAATCTAATATTTTAAATTATATAGTTATATACATATATAAATTATTTTAAAATATATTTAAAAAATATGAACTATATAAGTTTTATTGTTATTTCTAAGTATTCATATTATAAAGTTCAAAAATTATGAAAACTATATAAATTATATGAACTATATAAAGTTCAAATATTTTCAACTTATATATAACTTTTATCTTAAATTTATATAAAACTATATAATGTCATATATATATAAAAAGTTAACAATATATAAAATTAAACACTAAATGCATGTACATACGAAAAGTTTTAAAGTTATATATTTGTTTTAACTTCAATTTTTATCTTAATTTTATATAAAATTACTATACATATAAAAACTTAACAATAATCTAAACCTTAAATACATGTACATACAAATTAATTTGTGTGTAATATAACTACATATAGAAAAAGTTAATACATGTATATAAAAACTTAACAACATATAAAATTATATAATAAGTATAATATAACTATAGATAGAAAAAGTTAGTATAATTATAAAAAAATATAAAAGGTCGTTTAGTTTGTATTAAATGGTCGTTTGTCTAACTGCAAACTGTCGTTTATTTACCTGCAAACTGCTGTTTAACGACATGCAAATTGTCGTTTACTATCATGCAAATGATTGTTTACATGGTGGCAAACGGTCGTTTGTCGTGTCTGGTGTAAAATGCCGAGTCGCTGGTGTGTCAAACAATAACCCCTAATTTGAAATAAGACTATTGTACCCTAAACTTTTGATAACATAGATGTTGTGGTGAATTTTAGGTATACGTAGGTCATGACTTGGATTGTTATTATTTATATCTATCAAAAATATTTTGTATAATTAAAAGAAGAAATGCGTGTTTACAAAATCACTAAAACATATAAAACTTAATTATGAATGTGTTAGAAGAATTAAAAGTACGATGGAGCTATGTCTGCAACTACAGAGATCGAACAAAGACAAACCTTACGTAATGCGAGGGATTACTACTAGTTTAATAATTAATTTATGAATAACCTTTCACTTCATCAAACACTTTACATGATTCTATCTATCATTCTATCCTTCTTTCAAAGTGGGCATGTAGAAAAAACTTGAAGATAAATCACAACTGAATACATGAACACAATAATGCTGCCACAAAAACTACTTTTAAACAATTTTCCTATCCGAAAATCGACAAAATTTTTCTAAATTTGCACAATTTTGTTACAGCAATTAACCACGAGAACCCTAACCATTCGTCAACATACTTTTGTATACACAAATGTCCCGGTTAGTTGTAAGGTTTATTTTATCTTAAATGGGTAAAACTAGGTTCTTGATTAACTTCTCTTGTCTCTTTTCTATAAATTTTAGAACATCATCATGTATAAAACAACAGAACTATGGATGCCTCACTCCTCAAGCATGCTTTTTTAAAATCAATATCATAACATTTCCTAATACCTATCTAGAATTTAATTACATTACTTACACAAGTCATAGAAAAATGAAAGGGTGTTTGGTTTGAAAAATTTGTTGCAATTGCAATTTGAATTGAAATTATAAGTGACTGTATTTTGAATTCAATATATTTCAAAATATTTAGAATTCAATATAATTGGAATCTATAAGGGAATTTGAATTCCAAATACATTTTAAGTGACAAAACACTTTTATCACTCATTGCATACCGCCATCACCTCCATGACCATTGATCACCAACCGCGCCCAATGACCATGCCAGTTGCCGAAAACCAACCGTACCCCACCACCGCCACTAACCGATCACGCCCACCGCCGAGAACCATCAGTCGCTGTCGAGAGCTTTGCCCAAACTTCAAAATACTTTGGTTAAAAGTTAAAACCAACACAACATCGATTGTCGACGATGGTTATAGCACGATCGGTTGTCAGCGGGTTTTGGGCAATCGACCCCTGTCGGAGGTCAAGGGCGGCGGTGGTTGGAGAGTGGCGGCGGCCATAGTTGGAGGTCAAGAGTGGCGGCGGTTGGAGGGAGGCGGCGGCCACAGTCAATGGTGGTGTTTGTCTAAGGTGGCAGTCGGTCGGCCAATGGCAGTCGACGGCGGCAGGGTGCGGCGGCGGCGACCGGGGGCGGCGGCGGGCGATTATCGACGACGTCGGAGGTCAGTAGCGCCAGCAACAGTCTCGGTAGTGTTGTGGGCGGACTGGTAGGTGGTGGAGGTAGGGTACGGTGAAATTTGAAATGTTTCCAAATTTGGAAGGATTTTTGAAATCCTTAATTTGAAGGTATTTGAGAGAATTAATTACAATTCCAATTACAATTTCAATTTTTTTCGCAACTAAACACGTTAAATGGAACTAAAACTTCAATTCTAACGAATTTCTACCAACCAAACATAATGGCCAACGAATTCAGATTTCAATTTCATTAAATTCAATTGAATTCTTGCATACAAACGTCCCCTTACAGTTTTAATCACCCAAGTCAAGAAACTAAAGCACACCACACATAAAAAAAATACCAAATGTCACATTTATTAAAAATGAAAAAAACTTCAAAGCATACATGTTTCTTTTTGTTTAAATCTCATAATCAGAACACGATACAATTATAAAAAATAAAACTAACTCAAAAGAATATATAAAGTGTAATGTAAATCACACGGTATGTTACCAAATTTTGATATATTAATGTCAAACCCATGTCTGCTCAAATGCAAATTTGAATGTAAGTTTGTAGTACATTCCATTCAAACGATACAATTATAAAAAATAAAACTAACTCAGAAGAATATATCTGTAATATGACAAACCAATTCCTAGAGTATCTGCTGGAATAAAAGTTATCATCAAACCTTTGCCTTTCAACTCTGGCACTTGTTACTTTTTGCAAAAACCCAAAAATTAATTATATAAAAAGGGTATATAATTCATTAAAGATGCTCAATGATTGCATATTGTGTTGCTTGTAATTGCAGTTGAAACATCACATTGATCTTGTTGTTTTTACCTCTTCCATCCTCCAGATTTGAACATATTTCATGTGACATCTTTGATTCTACTCTTGTTTTCTTATAAGTTTCACTCTTCACATTGTCAAGACTCCCATGTATTGTCTTATAAGTTTCACTTTTCACATTGTCAAGAGTCCTATGTATTGTCAAATTCAAACATGGTTGTTCTTTCTTTGAACGGCAAACCTATCCTACTTCTACTATTAAACTACACCACCACTCTGAATATCTAAAATGTTATGTGGGAACTTTCATAAACAGCATGGTGAAGAAATAACAACAATGTCTGAATTTCTTATTCAATGAAAAACAAATGATCACCCAAAGCATACAAACATTCGAAAATGTTTATCTTAATACTATCAAAAAAGATAACAACCATTAGGGATATTCTAAATGAAAAAACACTTACCATTACCATCCAAACGTCATTCTTGCTTCTATCACCTTACAAGCTGCTTCAGGAGAAAAAAATCCTGCAAAAACACATTCAAACCAGATTTACATGTTTCTGCCCAAACTTCAAAATATTTTGGTTAGAAGTTAAAACCAACAAAACTGTGCTATGATCATGAGTAGCTGTTGACCTTCTGAAGGTGATGAGTCCTTCACTAATCCTAACAACAGAAACTCGAGCCGAAAAAGGTAAATCGGTCGGAAAGAACAAAATCTTCTCCAATTCCTCCTTTTCACGTTGTCCCCTTCTCAGATTAAATATGCAAAATTTCAGTGGTTCACTCGTAGTAGTAGCAGCAAAAAATGATAAACCCATACTATAAGTTCCGTATCATTCACCTTGAATAAAAACCAAATCACTACGAGATCACATATCTTGCAGAACACATATACATTGAACTTAGTTTTAACTATCAAGTGTAATTCTGCTGGTATTGACCTAAATTAAAAATAATCTTACAAACTTTAACATAACTCATTGCAAATACCTTTAATTCAAACAGGTTACAGCCAGATTTAATACATAGGAGTGAAGAGTGAAACTTATAAGAAAACAGGATATGGAAGTGAGAAACATAGGATTCTTAACAATGTATAAAACAACATAACCCACTCAACCAATAATGCTATCATGAACACAATAATGCTACCACAAAAACTACTTTTAACAATTTTCGTATCTGAAAATCGACAAAGTGTTTCTAAATTTGCACACTTTTGTTACAGAAATAAACCACGAGAACCCTAACCAATTAGTTGTAAGGTTTATTTTATCTTAAACAGGTAAAACTGCGTTCTTGACTAACTTCTTTGTCTCTTGTATAAATTTATGTATAAAACAACATAACCCACTCAACCTAACCAATTAAGAAAGTCGATTTCTCCTCATGTACTTTTGACAACTATGGATGGCCTCACTTCTCAAGCATGCTTTTTTAAAACCAATATCATAACATTTTCTAGTAGCTATCTAATATTTAGTAACCTTGCTTACACCAAGCCATATAAAAAAATCACAATTTCAATCGCTTAAATCAAGAAACTACAGCACACCAGGCATAAAAGGATACCAAATGTCACATTTATTACAATTAAAAAATCAAAGCATACATGTTTTTGTTTATTTAAATCTCAAAAATCAGAACATGATAAAGTTATGAAACAATGCATTTTATGTGAAAAAATACTTTTATCACCCATTGCATACCGCCGCCACCTCCATGACCATTGATCACCAACCGCGCCCAATGACCACACCCGTTGCCGAAAACCGACCGTACCCCACCGCCGCCACCAACCGATCACGCCCGCCGCCGAGAACCAACAGTCGCTGTCGAGCGCGTCTAAAATTTACATGTTTCTGCCCAAACTTCAAAATATTTTGGTTAAAAGTTAAAACCAACACAACATCGATTGTCGACGATGGTTGTGGCATGATCGGTTGTCAGTGGGTTTTGGGCGATTGACGCCGGTCGGAGGTCAAGGGCGTCGGCGGTCGGAGGGTGGCGGTGGACACAGTTGGAGGTCAAGGGTGGCGGCGGCCACAGTCGAAGGTGGCGTTTGGATTCCTGAAACTGTAATACAAATTTTGATATACCTGAATGTCTCTATCAGCAGTAGAAAACAGGAGATGTAAATGAAAACACCCTTTGATACATAAACTCACCTAGGTTAAGGATCCAAGTATAAATCTGAAATCACAAATTTCAATGTTTAGAAGTTCTTATAAAGAAATCAAACAAATATTCGTAACTTGGATATTTTCTCAAATAAATAAAAGTCTTATTAAAGCTTAAAAACCCTTTGCAACATACCATAATAGAATTCCATCTCATTTGACAATCAGAACACAATAATTCTTTTCAATTATTCTTTTCCATCAAATAATTATCTTAAGTTGTTGATAAACATGGTACTTTGATTCTTAACAATTTCATGTTTATTTTTCTTATTAAAATTTATCATTGTGTTAAGCATGGATCGATCGGTTCGATTATGAGTCTAAATCAAACTTAAAATCAATGTTTCAGTCTTAGATTTTTGTAACTGATTGGTTCCGCTTATAGACGGTTTGTTTCCTTTTGTTACATAGGGAAAGATGGTTTGGTTAATTTGGTTAGCCATCGATCAAGCGTTGGTTTTAGATCTGTCAATTCAAAGCTCATTTCAAATAGTAAATCAGGTTATGGGTAAAAAAAACCAAGACTTACAAATTATAAAGTAGAAGCAAGAAACAAGTAATATATTATTCATTAAAATTGTAAATATACTTATAAAATGTAGAAGTTACAAAAGTTGAGTTTTAATCATAGTTTTCAATAGCGAATAGCGGTAAATAGCGACAAGCCACCTATATACTACGTAGCGAATAGCGGTAATTAGCGACCGTTATTTCGTGTTTAGCGATTAAGTAGAATAATATGTAAGATTGTTTTACATTCAATAGATAAGCATGTTTAGTAATAAAGTAGTGGGAAATCTAAGCAAAGACCCCCAAAATAGCTAAAATACTTGATTACTAATCATCTAAACCTCATATTTACCAAATAAAAAATAAATAAATAAATAAATAAAAAATACTGCTATGTAGTCGCTATTTACAAATAGCGAGGGAATGGCGCCACGCTACATAGCGCGCTATAGCGGTCGCTGTAGCCGCTATTGACAACAGGGGTTTTAATTGCTGCTCGACAAATTCAATTATGAGTTTCATCACAGGAGCAGAACTCCAGGAAAGAAACTGTACCATAACTATATCTTACCAGTGCACCATTAGCCCTTGGAGAAGCATCATAGTAGCTCGTGAAATGATAGAGTGCTGATCAACAGCTTGACCATCTGAATAAGCTCAAGTTCCTGTTGATAATCATCATCTGTATACTCCAAAGGAACAGCTGCAAAAAAACTAAAGTCAAAAGAAACCTGGCGTTACATATTTACTAAACATTCCAGGGTTAACATGAAATTTATCAAAACATCTAGCGACCCAAAGGTGCAATAACTGCAACGGTCTGCCATCAGACTATCAGAGGTATGTTATAACTGCAAGTACATGATTTTAAGTGAAAGAACTTAACTTACTGATGTCATTTGCTAATCTGATTGCTTCTATGTGTGATGTAACTTAAGAGGCTGATTTATAATCGAGATATTGTATCATCTACTCTATCAAAAGACATGAAATTTCAAAGAAAAGAAACTATATCTTACCAGTCCACCACTACCCACAGGTCCAAGCCTACAACCTTCGTCCTACGGATCTGAAATCTTGATATTTAAGCCCAATCACAAGTTCACCCAATGAAAACATTATTATTACAATGAATACTTAAAAAAGAATCCAAATAGCTTTTGAGTGAAAGAAGTTACCTTACCTGGTGCCATTTGATAATCTGATCGCTTCCAAGTCCGTCAATTACCAAATTGAATGGAGAAGTGAAGCAGTCCTTTATGAAATAAAAGACGCATGGTCATGAATATTAGATAAGATTTATTTATAACAAAAATACGGTGTTTTGTACTATGTCAACAAATAATAGTTATGGTTAAAAACAGTTTAGAGATAGAGTATTTGGCATATAAGTGTGCGCTTAGGGGCAAAATGTTAAGACTTTCAAACCTCCATCAAAATATAGGATGAAATTTATGGCTAAATTTCTGAGTTAACAAGTTTAGTAATACAAAAAAGAAACAAACCTTGACTACTTGTCATAGTAGCACTGTGATTATTCAAATTAAAAGCATTTCTAATTTGAAATATGGACCACCACATGACATTAGATTTGTAATAGCTACATCCACGCCTGAAATTTCAGCCACTTTTAACCTAAAATTTCAATATTAGATTATTACAGACTGTAATATTAAAATCTACTTTTCAAAAAACTCATGAATTATGTTAAGCAGAGATGACGTTCACTGTTAGTTGAAGTACAATCAACAAATGTTTCCAGAAAAAGAATAAAGTGCAAACCTGCAATTCAACAGGCCTAGTAGTTCTCAGTTTTTCTTTGACAAGTCATCACATCATAACAAGAAACAACCTAAGTTAGAATATTGAATCTTGTATGTATCATGAATGAAGTAGTAAATTCAGGTTGGGTGATCATCCTAGTAACAACAATAAACCTTATAGTTAAAGACATAGAGATCAATATTATCTTCATATGATAAGAATACAAATTAATCACCCTGCATTATGTATAAGCCAACAAACCTGGATATAGGTGAAACAAATATCCTTTAATATGCATTTAAACCACCTAATTTGTTACTGCTTCTCGTCTTTGGTTCAAAAATCTCAACCTGTTCAGATATATCCCACAAAAGATGATGTTAGATCATATTAAAGCCCTCAAAAACAAAGTTAACAGTTACCGTCATTAAACTTCCCATAGGAGATAATTCATGTTCGTCGTTTGTAGGGTCTCGAAGGCCACTATGAGTCTAAAATGCAAGAAATAATTAAGAGTTTTTCACACTCACCACCAACATTCCACTAGAAGGCTGGAATCCTTCAAGGAGGATGTATTCTGTTGTTGTGGAATTCATCACATGATACCTCGAAAATCAATTTTTTTGCCATGATGTCCAAAATTTTCCTATCCGCCTAAAAGTTTTATTCACACTCTGATAAGACTCGAAAATCAGTAGTGGAATTACTAAAAACAAAGCAACAAAATAGTCCTGTTCGAGATGGACAAAACCTCCAGAAAACCAAACACAAACAATTATAATTTCTTGAACACCCCCACTAGACAATTAAACAACTATAAATAAGGTAACATGCTATTAACTACCCCACTAATTTCTACCCCACTACCCCCACTTAAACTACTCTTTTGACTAAACTAGAAAAGGGTCCGATGACCCACTGGATCTGCTCCAACACAACCGGGTTCTGCCTGTGGGTTTGTATCACACTCACAAACTGCAAACAAGATAAATATAAGTATAATAAAAATTATTGCACATAAAACCAACATTTCGATTCTCACCATCATCGCATTCAAGAAGCTCATTTTTGTTTGTAGGGTTTACTGCAAGAACAGGTTCATCAATTCCAGACCATACTTCTTCATCATATCTTTCATCTATTCCCTTAGCCGCTGCCACTAGTGCTTATCCAATGATTTTCCATCTCTTTAGTTGTCTGTGTCTACACCTATTAATAAATATAAGGTCATTCCATTAATTGTGGACTGCATATCTAAATGCTAATAAAAAGAATTTCAAGATCATGACATATGCAACTCTAATTCTCACCATAGTTATAAACATTCAGATACAAACTACCTAAATCTGTCTCCAAAGATTGTTTGCTGCTCAAGTTGCTCAATGCAGTAGTAAAAGGGTGTGGAATGCGCAAAATCAGTCCAAATAAACGAACAAACAAACAAATATCATCGTTATCAGCTAATAGGTGGAGGGTATGATGACATAATCAATGAATACCATACACGCATACCTTATAGGGTGTTGGGCTGAAACCAACATTCGTCTTTAAAATCAAATCATTTTGCACATAACTGTAAAGTCAAATGAACAAAGAGGTGACTTTTTAATGGAAAAACATAAGGCCTTAGAACTTCCACCGGGGTGTACCTGTTCTTTGACTAGGATGTGTATCATCAGCAGCGTGTGCTAATGAGTTGGCATGTCTTTTTTGTGGTTCTTGGAGAGTCGAAATAGGTTGTATTATGGTAGATAGGGTTGGGGATATTATGAGTATTATGGCAGTGGAAATAGTCATCTTCTTGGAGGATGGAATTAACAACTCAGTAGTAGTAGCAGAGAGAACTGATTGTCTTTTGGCAAAACAAACAAGTGATTTCCTAGGGGGAATTATCGGTTTTCTATCATAGATAACCACTGCTTTTCTAGAAGAAACTGCAGGTTTTCTAGTGGATAGAATCAACAGCTCACTGCCACAAAGAACTGACTGTTTTTGGCAGAAGTCCACTATTAGGTAAATAGCATTTAACAGAAGTTTCAAAAAACGAATAAAGTGCAAACCTGATATTCAATAGGCCTAGTAGTTCTCCCATTCTTGTATCCATCATGAATGAAGTGGTTAATTCGGATGCTAATCCAGATAATAATGTTACTTATGGTTAAAAACAAAGAAATGAATTTAACTTCATAACATAAGAACACAAATTATATCACACCCTACATTATTTATAAACCAACAAACCTGTATAGAATTAATTTATAAACCAACAAACCTGTATAGAAATTAATCTCCATTAATTTGCATTTAAGCAGCGTGATGTTAGTGCTTCTCATCTTCGGTAAGAAAATCTCCACCTGTTCAAATGTTTCCAACAGAAGTTGATGTTCGATCATATGGATGCCTTTAAAAATAAAAATAAAAATGTTACCTTAATGTAAATCTACCATGAGATAATTCAAGCTCGTTGCTTGTAGGGTCTTGAAGACGACCATATGTCTAAAATGAAAGATAGAGTAAGGAAAAGAAGATGAATCAGGCTTTAAAAAGCAGATAATAAAGGAGAAAACATATAACAGAGTTTAAAACGACAACTACCTCCCAGGTTCGTTGGAACCAGAAACATAACCACAGACAAGAGCATCTATCTCAAGATATAACATATAATTTTTTTTACCAACTTCATCTTGGAGGAAACCATAGTGTGACCACCCTAAGATAAGCAACAAAACTAATAATTATCATAGCAATAAGCTTCTTAAATATTAGCCTGCCATATAAGGAATTTAATCAATCTAATTGACATACCTTCCTAAATGCATTGATGCAATAATGCCACCATTTCGAAGCATGTCAAAGGTGGGCTACACTTGCCACAAAATCATGCCAACAATAAGTTTATGATGAGTCGTTTATAAATAGTGTAATAAAAAAGATGAACAAATTAAAGATATATCATGTAGTTTCCACATTGTTACCTTTAGAGTTATCGTTCATTGCATATATGTTTGAGAATTTCAGTGGGGCATGCATCATTGGCATGAGTTTCAGGTTCATCGGGTAACGACTGCAAGAATCAATATATGTGAATTTTACAAGAGATACAAGATAATAAATTTAAAGGAAATATAGAATACTGTAATAACAATTTGATTATTGAGATACAAACAATTAACTGAATCTTTCTCCACAGATTTGCTTCTCAAGTTCCTCAATGCAGTAGTAAAAGGGTATTGATGTGCAAAATCAGTCCAGAAAAAACAAACAAAGAAGCATCATCGTTATCAGCTAACACTTCCAATGAATAACACAAATGATGAGATACTCAATGAATAACACAAACGCATACCTTACAGGGTGTTGGATAGAATCGACAGCTCACTTCCACAAAGAACTGACTGTTTTTGATAGAATTTCACTATCAGGTAAATAATATTTAATAGAAGTTTCAAAAAACGAATAAAGTGCAAACCTGATATTCAATAGGCCTAGTAGTTCTCCCTTTCTTGTATACATCATGAATGAAGTGGTTAATTCGGATGCTAATCCTGATAATAATGTTACTTGTGGTTAAAAACAAAGAAATGAATTTAACTTCATAACATAAGAACACAAATTATATCACACCTTGCATTATTTATAAACCAAGAAACCTATATAGAATTAATTTATAAACCAACAAAACTGCATAGAAATCAATCTTCTATAATTTGCATTTAAGCAGCGTGAAGTTAGTGCTTCTCGTCATCGGTAAGAAAATCTCCACCTGTTCAAATGTTTCCCATAGAAGTTGATGTTTGATCATATGGATGCTTTTAAAAATTAAAAAAAAATTGTTACTCATGAAAATCCACCATGAGATAATTCAAGCTTGTTGTTTGTAGGGTCTTGAAGACCACCATAAGTCTAAAATGCAAGATAGAATAAGGAATAGAAGGTGAATCAGGCTTTAAAAAGCAGATAATAAAGGAGATAACATAACCACAGACAAGAGCATCTCCCTCAAGATATAACATATTAATTCTTTTACCAACTTCGTTTTGGAGGAAACCTTAGTGTGCCCACCCTAAGATAAGCAACAAAACTAATAATTATCACAGCAATAAGCTTCTTAAAAATTAGCCTGCCATATAAGGAATTTAATCAATCTAATTGACATACCTTCATAATTGCATTGATGCGATAATGCCACCATATCCAAACATGTCAAAGGTGGGCTACACTTGCCACAAAATCATGCCAACAATAAGTTTATGATGAGTCGTCATAAATAGTGTAATATAAAAAGATGAGAAATTAAATATATATCATGTAGTTTCCACATTGTTACCTTTAGAGTTATCGTTCATCGCATATATATTGGAAAATTTCACTGGGTCATGCATCATTGGCATGAGTTTCAGGTTCATCGGGTAACGACTGCAAGAATAAATATAAGTGAATTTTACAAGAGATACAAGATAATAAAATTAATGGAAATATATATTATTGTAATGACAATTTGATTATGGAGATAAAAACAACTAACTGAATCTTTCTCAACAGATTTGCTGCTCAAGTTCCTCAATGCAGTAGTAAAAGGGTTTTGATGTGCGAAATCAGTCCAGAAAAAAAACAAACAAACATCATCGTTATAAGCTAAATAGGTGGAATGTATGATGACATACTCAATGAATAACAAACACACATACCTTATAGGGTGTTAGGCTGAAATCAACATTCAAAAAACAAATAAAGTCCAAACCTGAAACTCAATAGGCCCAGCAGTTTTCCATTTCTTGGACAAGCCATCACACCGTCTGTTAAAATATTGAATCTTGTGTGTATCATAATGAAGTGGTTAATTCGGGTGCTAATTCTAATAACAATGAATCTTATGGTTAAAAACATAGAATTGAATTTATCTTCGTAACAAAAGAACACAAATTATATCACCCCTGCATTATTTATTAACCAGCAAACCTGTATAGAAATTAATCTCCTTTACTTTGCATTTAAGTAGCGTGATATTAGTGCTTCTCATCTTCGGTAAGAAAATCTTCACTTATTCAAATGTTTTCCGCAAAAAGTTGATGTTCGATCATATTGATGACTTCAAAAATAAAATAATTGTTACCTTTATGAAAATCCACCAATAGATAATTCATGTTCGTTGCTTGTAGGGTCATAAGTCTAAAATGCAAGATAGAATAAGTGGTAGAGGATGAATAAGGCTTAAAAAAGCATATATTAATGAAGAAAACATAGAACAAAGATTAAAATGACAACTACCTTCCAGGTTTGTTGGAACCAGAAAACAAAACCAGAGACAAGAGCATCTCTCTCAAGATATAAGTATAACATATAAACTTTTGGAGGAAACCTTAGTGTGCCTACCCTAAGATAAGCAACAAAACTAATTATCACAGCCAATAGAATAAACTTCTTGGATATAAAAACTTAAATCAATCTGATGGGCATACCTTCCTAAATGTGTTGATGCAATAGTGCCACCATATCCAAACATGTCAAAAATGGGCTACACTTGCCACAAAATCATGCCTAGATAAGTCGTCTTAAATAGTGTAATATTTAAAGATGACAAATTAAGCATATATCATGCAGTTTCCACATTGTACCTTTAGAGTTATCATTCATCACATATATGTGCAAAATCAGTCCAGAAAAAAAAGAAAAAAAGAAACATCATTGTTATCGGCTAAATACATGGAATGTATGATGACATACTCAATGAATAACAAAGACACATACCTTATAGGGTGTTGGGCTGAAACCAACATTCATCTCTAAAATCAAATCATTTTGCACAAAACTGTAAAATCAAATAAACAAAGACGTGAAAATTTTTAGTGAAAAAACATAAGGCCTTAGAACTTCCACCGGGATGTAACTGTTCTTCGACTAGGATGTGAATCATCACTAGCAAAGACAACCGGCTGTTTTTTAACAGAAGAAACCGTGGGTTTTCTAGTGGATAGAATCGACAACTCACTGCCACAAAGAACTGACTGTTTTTTGGCAGAAAACACCGGTGGTTTTCTTGGGGGAATTTTCTGTTTCCTATCAGAGGAAATTACCGGTTTTGGGGCAGAGGGTATCGACAATTTTCTGGTGGACGGAATCGACAGCTCACCGACTGACTGTTTTTTTATTGACGAAACTATTCGTTTTCCGGGGGTAGTTTTGGGTTTTCTATTATAGAGAACTGCGGGTTTTCTAGTGGTTGACTGTTCACCGCCAGACAGAACTGATTGTGTTTTGGCAGAAGATACTTGTGGTTTTCTCAGGGAAATTGTCGGTTTTTTATCAGAGATAACCGCTGCTTTTCTAGTGTACGGAAACAACACCTCACTAGCAGAGACAACCGGCTGTTTTTTGATAGAAGAAACTGCGGGTTTTCTAGTGGATAGATTCGACAACTCACTACCACAAAGAACTGACTGTGTTTTGGCAGAAGATACTGGTGGTTTTCTTTGGGAAATTTTCTGTTTGTAATCTGAGAAAATTTGCTGTTTAGGGGCAGAGGGGATCAACAGCTTCTTGGTGGATGAAATCGACAACTCACCAATGGAGACAACTGATTGTTTTTTAGAAGACGAAACTGATGGTTTACCGGGAGTGCTTTTGGGTTTTCCATCATAGAGAACTGCAGGTTTTCTAGTGGATAGAACTGACATCTCACTGCCAGACAGAACCGGTTGTCTTTTAGCAGAAGATACCTGTGGCGTTGTTAGGGGAATTTTCTGTTTTCTATCTGAGGGAATCGTCGGTTTTGTGGCAGAGGGGGTCGGCCTTTTTTTGTTGAAAGGAATAGACGTAGAGACAACAGATTGTTCTTTGTTGGAAGAAACCTGTGGTTTTCTAGGGGAGGTTTTTGATTTTCTATTTGCTGGTTTTCTCATGGATGGAACCAACAACTCACTGACAGAGGGCTTTCCAGAAAAAGAAACGATTAATTTTTCGTTGGGATTTGTATCAGCGGGAATTCCAAGTTTGCTGGTAGAGAGAAAAGGCATGGTGTCGATCACAACATCCATAAGAGGAATGTTAAGGTGGGGAACCTCTAACTTTTCTAACAGAGGGGAGAACATGGGAATTATAGGAGTTGTAAATCCAGCATGAGTAGGTCTGCAGCTTCGTGTTACCACAGCAGGAGTCATCTCCTTACAGGACACATCATCATCAAGTTCTCTTCTATTTAGCAAACTTGTGACAATAGCACTAGATACAGATGAGAAACACGAGATGATGGCATGATAGAGTCTTGACATGATGACCATGATCTCCAAAGCCTGTTAAATTAATAAAAGAAGTTTGTAATCAGCGAAAAGAGCAGGAAAACTTTTCGTTTTTATCCGAGTCTTTTTGAAAAGAAGAAATCAACAACATACAAGAAAAGGCATGTTTTAGAACAGAAATCAAACTGCTGGAATACAAGAATAAATAATATTCGCCTTTTAGTAGTATACTTGACCTATCAAAATGCCAACTAGTGTGTAAAATAGAAAGAAGCCAGAATAAACGACTTTTCATCAAAATGACTAACTCTTATCAGTTCTCCTGCTTTGGGTTTCTTCTCAAGTTGTTTACATTACAAACTCTATAAATTAACAGAAGGGTACAAATTACATGACAATTCTTTCTTATATGTATATTCACAGCCCACAAACAATCACAGATAACACATGTAGATTCCAGCCCTAATCACGTTCAAGATTTACGAGAGAAAGTTAAAGATTGCAAAAGAAAAAAGCCCTAATCATGTTCAAGATTGCAAAAGAAAAAAGCCCTAATCAAAAGGAACGTGAGTAATACCTTGGGAGGAATTCCTCCATGAATTAGGTTGTGAAATTGTGAAAAAGTACCTGCAAGAAAACAAGATTGAAAGCA
>CM046034.1:10131329-10228829 GCA_025215565.1 Flaveria ramosissima
ATGTAATGATTTTTCTTTTGAAGTTATTGGGTTCAAGTGTTGAAGGATCTAAAGTTAAGTTGTTACGACATCCTATTTATAACTTTATATATCCGTAAATGTAAGATAAATATGATCACTGTGATTACAATATGAAGGTAACTAAAGCATATTAAAGTTGGGAAAGCCAAGTCTTAAAGTATTAATAATTTCTTGGACGATAGAGCGATTACGTTACAATAATTTACATGTATAATACTTAAAGAATACATTAATCCTCTATAGTATAGGGGTGTATCCAAATTTTCCTTTTTACATTGTCATCATTCTCCTCATTTCTTGTCTCAAGGTTACACTTGTGCATCCTAACGTCGTAGTCTTGTTCTGGTGTTTAAACAAAATCTTTGATGAATATAAGCTCTCATAACTCAACAAAAAGTGTTATAAAGAGGCACTCATAATAAATAGAATATTGATGTGTTTTGCGTCTTCATATGTCTCTCTTTAATGACTTCCCATGTTGTTTGATTGGCCACTACACATACTCTTCGTATCCTTGTTTAGATTGGTTGAGAGTAGGGTGTTTTCTTAATCGGGTTTTGGGTTTCTTGGGTTTTAGATATAGGAAACCCACCCCAAAAAGAACCAAATAAATAATGGTTAATAAGTATTCAGGTTAAGTTAATCGATGGTCACCTTGTAGATTAAAAAATCAAATACAACATACTTAGTACCTGTTGTGGTTTCGTAATCGGTTTTGGCATCTCTTTACAAGCAGCTTTGGTTTCCATAGTTGAAAAAAACTAGATATTGAACTAAATATTTATCGAATAGTCAAAACGTAGAGTAATTCAAATTTATATAATCGAATGAAAACATATGATATTTGACACAACTCTAAAAAAATTTATTTCAAAACTTAGACCAACTCAAAACTTATATAATAAGCATGTGCGGCGGCGACAACATACATGGCTTGATAAAGTATAGACTACCATCTCATTCACTCGTTTCCAAACTAAATATATGTCGAAACATAGAGTAACTCGAATTTAGACCATCGAATGAAAATGTATTATTTTTGACCTGATACATTTCCAAATAAAATTTATGTTGAAATGTAGGCCAACTCAAAATGTACTTAAATACAAAAACATTTTATATTTGACCCTACTCGTTTTCAAACAAATATTATGTCAAAAGTAAAAGAACTCGCATTTATACCGACATGTTCATAATAAAAAGAACGTGAGAACTTTGTTTTTTGAGTAACAATTTACAGAATGTAAACCCAACAACTTTAAAATTTGAGGGGGTTGAAGTAAATATTTTATAAACTTTTTAAAACTAGAGGGGTCAAAAGTGTGAAATTAAAAAGTTGAGGGTGAAAATTGACAAGTGCCACCGACCTTTGTTTTTAAGGTAATAATGAGAAATTAGACCTACGTGATGAATCGCATTTGTGAACTTTGTTAGTGTGATGTGACACTAACATTAACGTAGTTAAATATATAAAAAGAATATATGAAGTTGTGGTGTCTTGACTACAGAGATCAAAAATAGATAAAAAATTAAAGAAGTAATTTCAAATTCTTAGAAAAGTAGAAGAAGATACAAATTCAAATGTGTATATGCTCATACTCATGTTAATCTTATATCTATCTTCTATAATAAAAGAAGGTTTTAAGATGACACTTGACACAATTCTAGACCATCTAATTTTAATTTTTCCGCTTCTCTCTCCTATTAAATAACTACATTAAATACTAATAATATTATTTATTCCTTTTGAGATTATAAATTATTTTTTAATAAATTAAGAAAGAGATGCTTTTATAAATGTAACTTCTAAATAAACTTAATTTTAAAAATAAGAAAAATTTTTAAAACAACAAACATTTTTAAAAATATGAAATATTTTAAAATGGTTTTTTAAATGATTTTTGTATAAAACAAAATAACTAAAATTAGGATTTATAGTAGGAAAGTTTTTAATATTGATATTTTTTAAAACATTTTGTTTTGGAACAAAATGTTTATTTAAAAAAAAGCAGTAAGGGTTTAAAGAAGTTTAAAACAATGATATCATCTTTTATTACTTATATTCTTACTCATATGCAACTTCAATTATATCGTTTTATAATTAATAAATTTTAATTACTAATTATTTAATATTTTATTTATTCAATTCGTGTTATACACGGGGTACTAACCTAGTAGTTACAATATAATGGAAACTGAAACCTAGCCCATGAACTGAGTTAATATCTAGTGAAACTAACTTAAATTTAAGTTTAATGTGGTACATGATGACTAAGTTTATAACATTGACAATCAAATATATTACCACTCATTATACACTAGCAATAATTTCATGATAATGTTAAATAGGTACTTTAGGACCTTCTGGATTGACTATGCCACCTTTTTAAAAACCTTACCAAATAAACTCAATGTGACAAAACTTAGTTAAGAAAAAAAGAGTGCATCGTGTATAATGATCCCCCTCAAACTAATACACGTCTTTTGATATGTAGAGTCAAATATTCTATGATGAGCACTTAACTTGATTTTTGTTCTAGTTTTCTTAATTTGATAGTGTTGTTGTCGTGGTTTGCTTTGTCTATCTTTAAGAAATCATGTCACTATGTGTCAACAAGTAGCAGGGACTTAATATTATTTTCCTAGTAAAAGAGATCTTAATCTTTTGTCCCATAAATATCTTTGCTTTTAAATTGTATATGTAGGGTTATAAATGTGTCTTTCTAGCACATATGCTCGACCACAACATCATGTGTTTTAATATTTATAATATACATCTAGACCAAGTACTTATTCTCATTCTTTGATAGGGATCCTTATGTGTGTTTAAGGATGAGGCTATCATGGATGTGCTCATAGAATAAAATTAGTTCATTTTAAAATATACTAGTATCTTCTAGATGTACTTAGATTGATGGAAAGATTCATAACATATATTCTCGAGTAGCAAGCTGAGAAATCATAAATTCGCGTTAAGTTTGACAGTTTCTCGATGATGTTACATCAACCTGTAAACTACGATTATAGTGAACTCTAAAAACAAACTTTAAAAAATAGACATGACTTATGTGTTAGTCGATCAATCAAACAAATATTGCATGTTAATACGTGTAAAATAACAGAGGAGAAACGAGAGAGAAGAAAATGAATCAATTGCATTCAACCGTATTCATGATACATGACATGCATTCTCTCTTGTTTACAATGATATTTATCAAATTTATGTTTTCAAATGTTCCATTAACATCCATAAATTTCAGTCGAAGTACTTCCGAGATGGCAAGGCTAATTGAAACATTTAATGGGTATCACATCCACTGTAGGTGAATATGTTTTCTCATTATCAACTACTGAGATTTGGGAAAAACCATTATGCTACCTGGCAGAGACAGAGGAATTTTCTGATAATGGAACATTTGCATTACGGTGGTGGGCAGCAGTGATGGTGGGCGGCAACGCTGGTGGGCGGCGGTGGCGGAATGATTAAAATGGGGTCTTGGTCTGAAATGGGAGGGAAACGATAATGGGTTTGGGTTTGGGTTTGGGTTGGGGTTGATTGGTCTAAAATAAATTCTTATTAGTAACATGGTCAGGAGTGGATAACTAGGAGTGTATTTGAGTTTAGATTGTTTATTTTCAACCTGACGTGACGTGTTTAAGTGAATATAGATTCATTCTTTCGGTTATTCATTTATTCCATTGTTTTAATTCATATAGATACTGTTTTAGTTCATATAGATCATTGTTTAAATTTCATGAAAATTATTTGCATTACACTTTCTATTAAACATTTGAATTCTATCTTTTATAATGTCGTGATGATAATGTCCTATGTGAGATTCATCCTGTACTTAGTGCTCTATATTTTCATTGATGACTTTTCATGTTTACGGTAAAGGGTGTACACTTAGATGAAATTTAATAGTTTTAGTTTCATATGAAATTTTCTTTAACTTAAATTGACTTATAATGTAAATGTTATTCTTCTTTAGCTCTTCTAGTTCATTATTTGACAACTTCTTTCCTTTTCTACTAGTGTGTTCTAATTTTAGCCACTAAGTTATTAAATTTCAAGTATAATTGTGCATTGATTTTGTTTCTTCTACAATTCCTTTAATGTTCGTAGTGTTCTTAGTCACTTGACATAGGTTTTAGTTCTTATAAAATTTAAATTATGAAGAATTCATTTATGCCTTATGTTAGTGTTAGATTATCTAATGATTTATTAGTATTACAATGGAGAATGTAATGGTTTTTATTTTTAAATTATTAGGTTCAACTATTGAGAGTGACGATACTATACACAATTTGTGTATCCCCCAAAAGTTTTCTTTTATTGACTTTATTTGTTTATTCATTTAATTTACAGTCATAGGTGAGACAAGAGAATTTCCATAGAATCCCCATCTACATTCACGTTCGATTAGTAGGGAAAATTAGATATGTCTTTAGTTTGTATATACATATTCATACGATTAAGTCCTTGGATTTTTAAAATAGTGTAAAAAGAAGTGCTTCTAATCATTGCTATTTTACTCGAACCTACTCTGAAAAATCAAGGTATTTCGAATTGTTTGTTGACACAGACGAAGTTAAGGAAAACCTATGAATTTCTTTCAATATTGACCTTGGACACATAATAGTTTAGAAACAAATCTCTTTAGAAAGAAGATATTTTGTCTCATGATAGCTTGCTCCAGTCCCTTTACGAAACTTACGTTCTTGAGTTTGTCTAGAGCGTATTTGTGAGTGGTTGAAGGAAAAAAGCTGGATAGAAAGGCAACGTAAATGGTCCAAGGTTCCTTGTCCACCCTACAATTCATGAATTAAGAATTCACCAAACAACTAGGTCTACTCGACATGAATTAGGTGTTAATGAAACTTTTTCGAGGAACTTTTCACGAAATTCACAACTCATAGTAAAATTATCAACTTATTAGAATGCTTGATTACTAGACCATGGTATTTGATTTGGCAAATACACAACCCCCTATTCAATTAGTCAAGCACTAACGTCCCTCTCTCTAAAGGGGCGTAAGCACTTACTCGCTAAGGGATAGGATTCATTCACTTGCATTCTTGCTAGCATTACAAAAAGCTCTAGTCTTAACATCCCTAATACTGTTGCGTACCCTTTCCTCGGGTTGGAAGGAAAAGAAGGAAGAAAGACTAGGACTTTTTTTACAAGAACATGAACCCTGGGAAGGGGTTAGGCAGGAGCCCCCCCTACTTGGAGCGTACCACGAAACTTGATGGCTATAGGCAAGATGAGAATGAGGAAAAGGAAACAATAAAGGGATCTGAATCAACCTAAACGGGATTTACATGAAAAGTCTTCTTTAGAACCTAGCATCAAGGGCGTTACGATGGAAAAAAGGCACTATCAAGCCGCACTGCATCCCTTTCAATTGGTCTAAAGTGTCATTTTAGAGAATCGTTAGCATGTTTTTACCTGGATATATGGGCAGTTCCTATCTGTAGAGCTTAGACACCTTCAAGAGATATAGCTGTAGCTCTTGATGGCACAAAAAATAAGACATTCCATATTGACATAGAGGGGTTTGGAAAAGCTGCTTTGGAATTTTTTTAGTTTTGTGCTGACTTAAAATTTAGCACATTATTGTGTTGCGTTTTTGTCTTGTATTTTTATGTTGAGTAAAAATCAAGCTATATTATGTTGTAGTTTATGTTGTACCATAAACTCATTCTATTACATCCAGAAAATAAAAATAGAGCACATTATTGTGTTACAATAAATCCAATACATTTTTCGTTATATTAGAATCCAACACATTTTTGTATTTTTTTATGATTCAAACATCACTTAAAACAACACACTATTATATTAAATTAAAGTCTAGCACATTCAAAAATAATATACAAAATAGCACAATCAAAAAACAAAAATCTATCACATTTACAAAAATACTGAAAATCAACTATAGTTAAAACGATAAATCCACAATATGTGAAAATGCAAATAAACACATTTAACATTAATTAATGCAACAAAAAAACAAAAATAGTGTGTTAGCCTTCTTAGAAAATTATTATTTTTTATTTGAACCTCCTTATTTATATACATATGTACATATATGGCCAGGATCTTTACAAGACTCCTAAAGATCGCAAGAACTGCAAGAACTAAATCCATATGTTAATTAAACATATTCTTAGCACAAACCTCACAAAATATTATTGCTTGAACAAATATAAAGTAATCACATGCTATTGGGCCAAGAAAACATGTTACCATTTTAGTATTATGCTCGAACAATGAGTAACAAACATATACTCTAAACAAATACACGAGAGTGTTAGAGTATGAAACCATCATACCTTGTTTGTAATTGGTTCAAATGGTTTAGTATGGAAGATGGAATGATGAAATGATCGAGTTTAAGACTTCTGTTATCGATTGAAGATAGACTGATGGAAGGACTGATTGAGTTTGTGAAAGGTTAAAAATAAGTGTTTTGGATTGAAATCGTAGAATATGAAATATGGATTATCAAGTATGATGATATGGTACTTGGGTTCTTCAAGTCAACCTAAATTTCCAAAACACAACTCAAAGACCAACTTAAATAAGAAATTCAGGTCAGGGTATAATTTGTAATTGAGTTCGTTTTGTTCGGGTTATGCCTTAATTAGGTTCTGGTAGAGTTTAAATGGGTTTGGTATTCAGGTGCGGGTCAAATGACACCCCTAGTTTAGAGTCCTACCATAGTTCTATTGTCTCAAAAGCTTGTTGTATTATTCTATTGGGGTGTTATGGCAAGCATGAATGAGTATAACATGGTAGGTACTTATAACAGAATTCTTTATCATAATCAAGTTTGTAGGTTGAGATATTGTTTCAAGTACTTTTTTTATGATGTTTAAAATTCACTCCAAAGAAGTAAGTGATATCACACCTATGATGTTCTATTGGGTGTCGAATCTGGCAAATAAATAATGAAAATGTGGACCTACCATGCACACACTAAGAATAGTTTGAGTGGAAGTAGGGTTCGTGTCCTTAGGGATATGTATCGATTATTTTATCCCAAAAATATTTTTAGAACAATTACTATAATTGATTATGGCTTAAGGAAGGTGGGTGTTTTAATTAAAAACTAAAACTAGAAGTAAATTGCAAAAAAGTAGAATAATTCCAGCAAGCTGACACGGCCGTGTCAAAACTGTAAAGGAAATTACACGTGGCCGTGTTAAGATTCTACCAGAAAAACAAACTTTGACATTTTTATTTATTTTTTTAATTACGAAAAGGAATTATTAAAAATGTTAACTAAATTGTGAAGTAAATTAAAATATGAAAACTAATTACAACACTAAGGTAATTTCATAATTCGATTCGGCTTACGATCATTAACGATTATGGTGCAATGATCATTTTCACTTAATAACTTGACCATCACGCCGTTCGGATATCCACTTTATCTAATGTCTAATCAAACGCAGTTCATTGATTAGAACCAACCCACTACTCTAACCTAACGGCCTTCGGATCTTAGTGTGCGGGTTGCAATGATAGAAGTATCAATTATCATTAAACAGACTCGCTATTCGGTATGCTTAACTAGATTGTGTGATTCTATAACGAGAATGAATTCATAGACAAACTCAAACCATTAATTGTTCCTTATATCAAAAATCAAAACTTGATAAGAGTTTTAAAACTTGAAAAACTTTATTAGAAAAAATAAAAAATGACCAATTTTATTAACAATTTAATATATAGGGTTTATGATCAATAATCAAACAAATAAACCATTAAAACAAAAACATCTCATTAACCTTTCACATAAGTTCAAACCAAATCAAACAAATTAAACCTTAATATTGAAACTAAAAGTGTCCTAGCCGGACATGACGACTAGGTTAATCAAACTAAAAGAAAACTTGAAATTAAAATCATATTAATTAAAGCATCTTCTAATAATTGGGAAATCACAAAGATTCCCTTTTTCTTCTATAGTAGTTGTCGACTAAGGTTTCCAATTCCCATCTTTTTTTTCCTTTTCAAGATGCCGTGGTCGATTTCTTTTTTCTTCCGGATCCTTTTCATTTATTTTCCAGCCCCTATTTACGCTTCTTTCCTCCAACTAATTTCTCCTTTTTTGTAGGGTTTGACTTTAAGTTTTTCTATGAGGCTTTAATGATAAGCATTAAAAATCTCAAACTTAATAATATTTTCTTTTAAGCATTTTTTTTCTTCTCTCCTAATTGCATGGACCTACAAAATCAATCAAAACACACCAAAGTAGATTCCATTCATAAAAACTACTATTATATAAAATAAACGAAAAATACATGCAAGGAATGCAAAATAAATGCCCAAATATGCTCTAGAATTATAATAATTAACGTCTAAATATATAACTAACATGTTTAAGTAGATTGGATTCAACTAAACGTAATAAAAAAGAATAGAGATTTATATTACTTACAAGTGGTAGACTTCTAAACTCTATCTTTTAAGACATGTATATTCAGAGTATATTCAGAGGTTTCAAGAAAGATGAAAATCTTAAAGAAATGTCTACCCATTAATTAGCATGTCGCTCTTAATCATTTAGTTCAAGTTTTCTAAAGGATGGAGCCTAAACTCTAATACCATAACCGTAATATGCCACTTGGATTAAGGCTTACATGTCACTTGATATGAAAAATACAGAAATAATAAATATTTATTAAATATCAAATCTTACACTCCGTTCTTATTAAATCATTCCAAGTCTCCATCTTTCACGTCTAAGTCTTTAATCATCACTCTTCATACATTCGTCGATTTTGCATGTACATTCTTATTAGAAAATACACAAAATAAAAAAATACCATTAAGCCAATGCTATAACAATCAATATCAATAACTAGACAATGATCTAAAGAAAGTTCAACAACAATGATAAGCGGTGTGGAAATACCATGTGAACCGATAATAATAACCAATAACAATTACGACGTGTACATTAGTTGTAGGTCTCACGCACCAATATGTGAGATGGGAATGTTTGATGAGTATTGTTTGTTATTATTATATTATTATTATATTTGTGTGCGTTTCTTATTTTTCGGCATTAATATTTGCATATATTATAGAAAGAAAGATATAAAAAAATAGATTTCAAGGTTTTCCACTAAGCCCTGCACCAACTATTTGGCTTCTTATCGTTATTCATGCATCAGACGACCCCCTTAACATGCTAATGCACCAAATCTGAATCAATGCTTGCACAAAGTTAGTTGAACACCTAATGGTCAACCCAAATTCCTTAAATATGATAATTTTGGTAACACTTGCCATTATAAATGAAATTATGACCGGGTTTCATCTATTACATGGAAGTTCCATTCTCGCCAACTAAAATGAACTATTGTTAGTCACATGGTCATGATTGCATAGCTCAAAGTGCATTTGAGTTTAGATTGTTCATTTTCAACGTGACTAGACACGTTTAATTGAATATAATCCATTGTGTTGGCATACATTCATTCTATTGTTTTACTACACATAGATTCATTATTTAGATTTCACATTCATGGTTGATTGTTTTATTTTTTATATAAGAATTAGACTAGCTTTTTTACTACCTACACGTTGTGGTAGTGCCATACTTGGCTTGATAAAGTATAAAATACAATCAACCTTACTCGTTTTTGAACTAAATTTTCGTCGAACGGTCAAAACGTAGAGTAATTCAAATTTATACAATTGAGTGAAAACATATGATATTTGATACGACTCTAAACAAATTTTATTTCAGAACTTAGACTCACTCATAATATATATAAAAATATGCATGTGCGACGGTGATACCATATGTGGCTTGATAAAATAGAGACTATAATCGCTCTAACTCGTTTCCAAACTAAATATATGTCGAAACACAGAGTTACTCGAATTTAGACCGTCAAATTAAAACGCATTGTATTTGATGTCACTCGTTTCCAATTAAAATTTGTGTTGAAATGTAGACAAACTCAAAATGTACTTAAAAATAAGCCCAAAAACATTTTATATTTGACCCAACTCGTTTTCAAACAACATTTATGTCAAGTGTAGACGAACTCGCATTTATATTGACATGTTCATAAAAATAAGAACATAAGAAATTTGTTTTTAAGTAACAATGTACAGAAGGTAAACCCAACACCTTTAAAACTTAAGAGGAATGAAGTAAATATTTTATAAACTTTTTAGAAATTAGAGGGGGTCAAAAGTGTAAAATTAAAAAGTTGAGGGGTGAAAATTGGCCGGTGCCACTGACCTTTGTTTTTAAGGTAATAAGGAGAAACTAGACCTGCCTGATGCTTTGTGTTTGTAAACTTTGATATGTGTGATGTGACACTGACATTAATGTGGTTAAATATATAAAAAGAACATGTGAAGTTATGGTGGGTTGACTCCAGAGATCAAAAGATAGATTAAAAAAATTAAAGAAGTAATTCTAAGTTCTTAGAAAAGTAGAAGAAGATACAAATTCAAGTGTATATATGCTCATACTCATCTTAACCTTATATATTTATAATATAATTAAAACTGAAACCTAGCCCATGAAGTGAGTTAATATTCAATCAAAGTAACTGAAATTTGAGTTTAATGTGGTAATGATGACTAAGTTTATAACATTGACCCTCAGATAATTTACCACTCATTATACACTAGCAATAATTTCATGATAATGTTAAATAGGTACTTTAGGACCTTCAAGATTAACAATGTAGCCTTGTTAAAAATTTTACTAAAAAACTCAATGAGACAAAACTTAGTTAAGAAAAAAAGAGTGCATCGTGTATAATGCTCCCCCTTAAACTAATACATGTCTTTTGATATGTGGAGTCAAATCTTCTAGGATGAACACTTGACTTGATTTTTGTTTTAGTTTTCTATAATTTAATAGAGTTGTTGTCGTGGTTTGCTTTGTCTATCTTTAAGAAATCATATGTCACCGTATGTCAACAAGTAGCCAAGAGTTATTATTGTTTTCCTAGTAAAAGAGTTCTTAATCTTGTGTCCCATAAATATTTTTGTTTTTAAATTCTATATGTAGGGTTCTAAATGTATCTTTCTAGCACATATGCTCGAGCACAACATTATGTCTATTAAAATTTTAATGATACATCTAAACCAAGTACTTATTCTCCTTCTTCTTAGGGCGGTAGGGATTCTTGTGTGTGTTTAAGGATTAGACTATCAAGGATGTGCTCATAGAATAAATTTTGTCCATATTAAAATATGCTAGTATCTTCTCGATGTACTGAACTTGATGGAAAGATGCATAACATATATTCCCGAGTAGCAAGTTGAGAAATAATAAAGTCGTGTTAAGTTTGACAGTGTATCGATGATGTTACATAAACCCTGTAAACTATGATTATAGTGAACTCTAAACATAAAATTTAGTAAATAGACATGACTTATGTATGACTCGATAAGCAAACAAATATTGCGTGTTGATACGTGTAATATAACAGAGAAGAAATGAGAGAGAAGAAAATGAATCAATTTCATTCAACCGTAATTATGATACATGACATGCAATCTCAAAGTTATATTTCAAATGTTCCATAGACATTCATAAATTTCATTTGAGGTTATGAGACCCCGAGGCTAATTTAAACATTTAATGGTTATCTCATAATCAACTACTGAGATCTGGAGAAAAAACCATTATGTTAAATTTTGCCTTGTATAACATAATCTACTTATTTTCGTTTCTTTTATTGAAAAAATATTCATTTATAACCTATCGGTTTGACGTCTATTAGTTTTCGAACTACAAGTCCGAAAATGTTTTTACTTGTCGAGTGAATTTAATTATTCCTTTAAGAGGCTTTTCCATTCTGGCTAATCATTTGTGTGTATGTGCTCTTACAAAATTTAATATATGTAATCTTTTTGGGTGATTAATTTGTTGCTATAGCTTATATAAATTTCATTAACACGTTTTTTTTCAGTTCCAAATTGTATAAATGTACATAATTTACAAAGATCTCATTGTGCTTTCAATATTGTTGTTTCTTTTGAAACTTTATTCTCCTCTTCTAAGGCATTATAAAATTACCCTAAATATATTACTCTCTTTTGAGACATCACATGATATTAATGTTATGTTTATAAACTTTTTGGGCATTACCGGTTGTGTTATTTTGCTCTTTAGTTGTTGTGGGTTCTTGTATCATGGAATCTCTTTATCTCCCGTGTAACACCCCAACCCCGAAAGGCTGACGTGTCATTATTACAGATATCAAATCAAAAACCAAATCCATGATATTAAATAAGCAGTCAGAAGAAATAAATTCAAACAAACCAAATAATCCGAAAGAACCTAATTAAGGTGTTTATTACATCAATTAAAGCAAAAGATAATCTTGATCTTCAATTCACTCTTCACTGATTTCTCAGATTACCCTGATTACCTACAAATAAATAAGAAAACACCAGAAAAGAAAATACGGCTGAGCCAAAAGTTGCTCAGTAACGGAAAGAACAATAGTAACGACTTTAAGCATATAATACTGATATCTGATACTGAACTGATCATATGATACAGAAACTGAAATCTGATTCTAAACATATAATACAGATACTAAACTGAACATGTGATACTGAAACTAAACTGATATACACGACGAGTACATGCAAATAAAATAAGTCGTGTAATATAAAAAGTACCCAGAGCCGAAACTGAACTGATAAGTACATAGCTAGCTAGACTAAGCACTACTGAGATGGTGTGTGGGGCGTACACACATGACTCCATCCTCCGGAACTGAACTGATCTGAACTGAACTAGGATCGATCCATCCGCCTCCTAAATAAATGTGGCCAAAGTACTACATGAGTACCAACGTGTTAACGGAGACGCCGTGAGCTTTTATAAACACCGTCACGAAAAGTGTCATGTCATTGACGCCACAATGACATGTCGGACAAGCTCGGGTAACAGAGTGCTAAATCAAAGGGTAGTACAACTACCAACGTATCAATAAATTATTTACAGGAACATGCAATAATGAGCACAATTTATAAAATATATATTGCATGCTACAAGTCTCAACAATTCAAACTAATAAGTCAAACGGGTTGAGAGCGGAACTAGATAAAATAATACTAGATGACTAGTAAAGGCTAAACGAGTCATATTAACGGAACAAGGTGTCAAAAATCCGTACTACAAAGTAACGAAAAATATTATTTATACTAAGATATAAAAAACCAGGAATCCGTACCTTAGTTTATTAAAGCAAAGCTAATCGATTTAAGTTGGTCCTCACAATTGCAAGGAACCTACTGTTTGATTACGAGTCAAATTTAGACTTCAATCATATCATCTAACTCATTATTTAAATTGTTATTCCTGCGACGGAGGTCTTAGAATTGACATATCTTCTTTTAACGTTATAAAGGGATTCAACAATAAGTAGTTTTCACTCCACCATTTTACAACCGATGGGTTACGATGATCAGGAGCTTAATAATAATAATAATAAAAATATCATTTATCATTTGCGATTATAAATTCATGTGAATTGTCCAGATTTGGATAAACCAATTAATTCAAATTATAGATAAATTTTAAATAGGTAAAGACTTACTTCAAACATAAAGATATTAAATACATGCATGCTTATTTGAACAAAAGGTTATGAGCAATTTACTATCCTGAATTCTATAAAGTAATCCACCCTTTTTACTTTTACCAATCCATATACATCCACATTCCCACATATATATTTATGCATATAGAAATAATACAGTGGCTATTCTATCCTACTTATAGATTATTCTCATGAAAAGTTTAGTAGATTTGAAGTATGAGTTGAAATGTTTACAAGATAACTTCAAATTAAGTTACAGGTAGGATGCTATCAATTTAAAGAATTCATGTTGTATATCAATTTAAGGATTGCTTTAGTTACTCTTTAGCTATTAAGGTTTGTACAGATGCAGATCATGTTAATAACCATAAATGTTTAACCTAAACAAGGACACACCTCATCTAGTTCATCATCAACTTGTTATTATTAATGATAAAAAGAAAATGTTCTATTAACATGGTTCTAATTTACATGGTGATGATGAAACCAACGAGAAACAGTAAAAGAAGCCACCAAGCATGCCCTTCCATTCTATCCATATAGTTAGTAACCCAGATTATATTTTAGTCGCCGGAACCTCAGTTATATCTAAACGGATTATACGAACACCTATGTCGTAGAGGAACGATTGATAGAACAGATTTGTTACCTGAACCGAAACGAATCGGGAACTGAAGTAATGGCGGTGGAATCGCAACCGGTGGTATAGCGGTGCTGGACAATTCAAATCAATATGATTCAGAACAAGCATCACACATCACGGCTTCAAAGAATGAAGATGATTTAGATTACCTGGTCACACGAACGTCGGAGAAAAGGAAAAAAAACAAATAGCAACGGTTCGTCGAAGACCTTGGACGGTGTGCGGTGAACGATCGATCAACAGAAGAGGTTGCTTTCGTGACGATCGGTTTTGGTGGTAGTACGTTGGCGGTGGTTGGTCAACCGTGATAGCCACTCGAACAGGAGGAGATGGCACAATCAAAAACTTGTGGGTTTGATGGTTTTGCGAGAGGTTGCACGGTTATGAGGTATATATATCGGAAGTAAATTTGAACGTGAATTGAAACAAGGATCATTATCACCCCAAAACTCTCGCAAGTTTGTTAATGGAGAAAAAAAACGAATTTCATATCGTTGCGTTGATTGGAACAAGAGGTTGGGTCAAATTTGTAATTAAATCTTGGGTTGCAAACAGGGTTCGTTGGATGACAGCCCCACCCCATGTTCTCTTTTTATCTTTATTTTTAATATTAGTTCTTTATATGTATGTATATATATTTACTTATTTATTATTATGCTTATTATTATTAGTTGTATTATTATTTAATTTTTTTTGTTTAGGGTATTATATCCCGTGTTTTCTTTACGTGGTAATCTTTGTTAAATTATTTCAATTCGAGCAAGTGCATTGGATACTGTTATATGTTACAATGTGTCTGTGAATGCATGTACACTATTTTGGACTTTAGATTCTCATTAACCATTTTAATGTTCAAAGTTTGATAATAGTAATAATGCCATTAATGTTAATTCTCGTGTTACCTATCTTTCTTTATTGTTATCTCCTCGTAAGACTGGGTATACAATCTCATTTAAATGATATTAAGCATATTGTGCTATAAACATGTCTTATTTTTGGTACATTATGGTATGATTGATGTGCTATAAATTAGTCATATAAATCATGTCGTTATCAATAATATCCAAACCTTACAAAAAGTGATGATTAGGTACTCAACTATCTAAATATGTATTTGCAGGAATGATAGGAACCAAGATGGAAGAAAGAAGTAAAACACAAGGAGAAAAGTGAAGAAAACCAACTCTAGAAGCTTAACACGGTCATGCTAACTTTGCACACCCCCTACCTAACTCCAGCATGCTCCTGTGCCCCATTTAGAACACCCTCATGCCAAACTCCACAGAAGAGACAAAACAAATGTCCCTTCAAATAAGCAGAACGCAGGGCATGCCAAAGCAACATGGGGTCGTGCCCCTTTATCATGGGCCTATGGTCAACGTTTCTCTACTATACCAATTTTTATGTATTGCCCAGGACTCGAGAAATCCTATAAATAGTGGATCATTTGAACACATTAAGAGAACTTTTTAAGAGGTGAAAGGGTTTTGTTTATCCTCGAAATCGATCATTTAAAGGTTCTAGAAAGCCTTAGGAGGTCCATTCAACACTTAGTAAAGACGCGGGATTGATTAACGTAGCCTATTTTGGGTAATCGATATTATTGTCTTATTTTATCAAATAACTCATCACTATCCTTTGCTTTAGTTGTAATGTTCAAGCTATTAATGAGAAAAACTCTTATTATCATCGTAATTTGGTAAAAGTTTGTGTAATTTGTGATGAGCTACTAGTTTGATGATAATTATCATAATGTTATGGTAATCTCGTGTCAACATTTTGATGGGTAGCATCTATACTTGAACGGGAAATTATAAAGCTTATGGTTTATAATTGCTAAGTCATATAATATTGAAAAATATATGAACAAACTTTTATTCGTGAAACTGATCTTCATAATAAACTCATGGCTAATAAACTAGAAATGATTATTAGAAATCATACGACCTAGTGCGGGTTCCTTTTAGTATATTTGAGAAATCAACAGTAATTGTTATGTTTTTTAAAATTATTGGTATGTTAAATCAAGACTCCTGATCAACTCCCTTGTTAACATCAAGTTATCTTTTTAGAAATCATAAATTAAAATGATGCATAATTATACCTATTCTACTAGTGGCTCGGTGGTTTTCTTCTAACATACTCATTATAGCTTTCCTTGTCACTACGGATTAAGTTTATGATAACTTCACATTGGCTCGTATACATTAACTTAATTTCATTAACCAATATCTTTTAATCACACTATGGAATTCATCACAATTACCAAAGTGGATCCTGTTGATACATGTATGTCCCTAGATCATGATTTGTAATGTAATGAACTTGTCTGTCTGATTTTGATATAATTGTAATTGATTAATGAAATGATATGAATTGGTTGTTACTTGTAATGTTTAATATTTCATTAATGAGTTGTGATTGAATTGATTGGGTTTATGTATGTTTGAATGAGTGCACATTAAGTTATATTAAATAGAACATTCAAACTTAAGTTAATGAAGTTCTCATGCGGATGGCCCATGCGAATGGACCACACGCATGAATAACTTCATACGATTGACTCAATCGCACGACTGAACCAGGAGACTGGATCAGTCGTATGATTGACACATAAGATTGACTCAATCGCACGACTGAACACTCAGTCGTGCGGATGAATCAACCGCATGGTTCAATCGCACGACTGAACCATACTTATGGCCCAGTCGCACGATTGAACAATACTAACCTATAAATAGACCCAATTCGTGGGAAAACGTAAGCATTGATCCCATTACGACTCCAGACGTACCCTAGCCGTCAGAAGCCTCCCAAATCGTTCTCCAAGTTTCATAGACACATCAGATCGGTTCCTAATCGATTCTGACGTTGATTATCAATTCTTGATTGATTCATCGTGTGTTCTCACTGATTGGATCGCCAATCAAATAGGATTCCGCACTATTTGAGTTGGTTTAACACGCAATCACTCGGTATTTCGTTTTCAAAATACCAGGTCCTACAAGTGGTATCAGAGCATTGGCTCTTGATTTCGTGTTGATTCAATCAAGATTGCATAAAAGTTTGTGTTTTGCACGAAAAACGCAATCTTTTGCATCAAAAGTGATCTTGGACGTTCCCTGCTCATTGAAGTTCAGTTTCTACGGACTTAGACGATTTGGACTTGCAAAATTTCAAATTTTTACGGCTGAAACCGTCAAACCTAGAAATTTTCGCAAAACAGCAGCTTCAGTCGCACGAGTGACCCATTCGCACGACTAGACTCATTCGCATTGTTCATTCGCACGACTGGACCTAGTCGCACCTTCATTCGGCCGACTGAACCGTTCGTTCGCATAGCTCATACGCACCAGATTCATTCGCACGACTGAACCATTCGCCCTGTTTCAGTCGCACGGTTGAACCAATCGCAGAGTTCATACGCACGACTAAGACCATTCGCATCCTTCAGTCGCATCAGTTAAAGTTGATTTGATTAGACTCTAAGTTTAGTAACCATGGAAGATCAGATGTCAGCCTTTACTGCGGGAAGGACTCAAGAATTCAGAACCTGCTGCTGCTTGAGAGTGAGGTGGGTATTCACAATAAACCCCAAAGCTCTTGACTTTAGATGAGTTTCCTCACTGGAAGCAACGTTTTGAGATCTACCTCAATGGAGTAGATCCTAATCTGTGGGAAGCTATCGAGGTTGGTTATAGTACACCGGTGGGAGCAGATGGAGTGAAATTAACGTTAAGTGGGATGACTGATGCACAGAAAGTAAAGTATAATGCTGAGAAAAGAGTTTATGCGATGATAACTCAGTCGATCCCCAAAGATATATTCCACCAGTACTCAGAGAACAAGCAGTCCAAGAAACTGTGGGATGAGCTAGAGAAAAGGTATGATGGGAATGCATCGTTAAAGGCAATCAAAGCAAAGGAGTTAAAGAAGGAATTCGATAACTTCTCATCAATTGGTAACGAGGGTTAGATGAAGTCATAGACAGATTCTACCATTTGATGAGCGAGTTGCATACACATGGAGTGGAAACAACTATGGAAGAAAAAGTAAGCAACTTCGCAGATGGATTGCCTGATAAGTGGGCATCATTCGTGTCTAATCTTAGACAGAATGGTATACTTATAAAGCTGGATATAAATGACTTTATTCTTAGACTGCGTGAAGAAGCACTAAGGATGAAGTATAGAGCACAGAAGTCTTCATATACACAAAACCCAGCTTTATACAATGCCACGCCTCAAGCTAAGACATCTGGAGCACCTCTCCAGACAGCATTTGTGTCTAGCTCGTCAGGTCCTTCACATGCTTCTACCTTCTGGATCAGACACGTCAGGGTCGTCATGTACCCATTATATTGGATCAGAAGCAAGTGCTACCAAATTGAAGACCGAGAACCTCGGTAATGTGACCGTAGAAGTAGCACGAGAGCATATGGATCTTCTCGCCGCAGTAGTTCATTCATATGATGGACTTGTGGCTGGGAAGATTGGAAACTGTCATTTGGCAGATGAAGACTACGAGCAGGTAGATGAAATGGAGCTGGAAAGAATGGATATAATGTGGGCCTTAGCTAGCGCTGTCCGAAGGGCGAAGAAGTTTGTTAAGAAGACTGGACAGAACTTGATAGCTACTAAGGATACCACATTTGGTTTTGACAAGAGCAAGGTGACTTGCTTCAACTGTGGAGAGAAAGGGCACTTCAAGAGGGAATGTGTCAAACCAAAGAAGACGGGTAATGGGAACCCGTTCTCATCCTTTACTCACCAAGACAAGCAAGCCTCTAGTTCTACTTCATCAAACAAGGACCCAAAAGCCTTGACTGCTCATGATGATGAAGGACAGGACTGGAGTTTTAGATTTGTCAACCCAGAATCTAACATTGCCAGTGTTGAAGATATTGATGATGATTCTGCGAGTGAAGGTGATTTAGCAGTTGATATAGCAATGTCACACAGTGAAGAAACAACTGCAGCTGAAGTCAGTTACACACCAAAGGAGGAAACTTCCAAGTCAGATTCAGAAAAGTCAGAATCACCAGAACCAGAGACGTCTGATGCTGCGTTGATGGCTAACTCTTCTGAAACAACACAGGTAAGTACAACTGACCAATTGTTTAATAATCATGCTTGTTCTAACTGTGATTGTTTAGGAATAGCATTGATGAAAAATTTGCTAGGTTATTAGATCACAATGATAACTTAGTAAAGGACTTACAACTATGCACTGAGGCCAATAGAGTACTAAAACAAAATGAGCATAGTTATAAAGAAAAGATAGACCTATTGACTAAGCAACTTAGGGAAACCGAAGTAGTTGCCTTTAATCAATCAAATGACATTAGGTACTATCTAAACTCCCTAGAGGACACTAAGAAACAAAAAGCAGTTCTAGAAGTAGAAGTTAATTCCTTAAAACAGAAACTGCATAGTTGGACTAGTTCTTCACACATAGTTCAACACTTAGTGAGAGAAAGAAATAATGGGGAGGGATTAGGCTACAAAGTGGTTCCACCACCACCTGAGACCTTGATGAACACCAAGTCTAAACCAGTTAACAACAACCCAATCAAGGATCATGTGGTGACCACTCCTCTTGTTACTGATCCAGACACATCATGTTCATCTACTGAATCTGGACAGAAACAAAAGGAGGCCACTTCAAAGGCAAAGGGTAAATTGCCTTGTGTTAATCTGGAAAATGAATTTGAAAAAGTTAACTTAAAGTCAGGGTCAAACGAGTCAAATCAGAACCCAAAAAGACTTCAAATGTTAATTTTTCACATGCTACAAGTCAAAAACCAGTTAACCAAAAATTGAACAAGTTAAACAGGTCAAAACAGTTAAATTTGTTAAACCAGAGAAAACATCAAACATGCAAGAGTCAAAACCTAAAGTGATTGATGTTACTAAAGTGTCACGCATTTCTCCACAAAGAAAGTCAAACTATAAGGTTGATAGCAGATTGTGCTACAACTGTGGAGAATGTGGACATATTGCTTCCTATTGTCCTTTCTATCAGACACCTAGGAAGAAGATTGATCTTCAGGACTCTAGACCTAGGTCTTCTAAGAGGAGTTCTCTAACTCCACCTAGAAGATCTAGTGAACCTAAAGTCCAACCTGTAAGCCAGACGACTGTTTATCATAAACAGGCATTGCACAAATCTGGCTTATGGAAAGAGAAGACTACCTGTGTGACTGATACTGATGACAAGAAGGAATCTGAGTTACCCTCACCTTCTAAAGGTCAATGGGTAGAGTTTATGATGTGTGATGCCTCTGGGAAACCCAAGACAGTAAAGGCTTGGGTTCCTAACCTAAACTAATACATTTACTTGATATGTGCAGGGTGTTCGGTATAGCGCTGAGACTAACACGTGGATTATAGACAGCGGAGCATCCAGGCACATGACAGGAAATAGAGCCCTTTTATCAAATGTCAAACAAATAAAAGGAGGGCATGTTTCCTTTGCAGGAAACAAGGGAGGATACATCACAGCACAGGGAGAAGTGGGAAATCAGAAAGTTAAGTTTGATAAGGTGAACTACGTTCAACAACTTCAAAATAACTTGCTTTCTGTTTCCCAAATCTGCGATAAAGGATTTAAAGTCATCTTCGACAACAACAAGTGTTACGTGCTGAAGAAAGACTATATGATTCCAGAGGATCAAGTTCTGATGACTGCTTCAAGATATAAGGACCTATATGTCTTGGATCTGTCAACAGCTGCTCCAACGGATCATGAAGTGCAGTGCTTTCTATCTAAAGCTACTGAGAAGGACTCAATCTCCTGGCATAGGAGAATGGGACACATTAGTCAAAGGAAGATGAATCACTTGATTCAGAAGGACTTAGTGAGAGGAGTAAATGTCAAGAACTTCCAACTTCCTGACTTTTGTGTAGCTTGCAAGAAAGGCAAACAGACAAAGAAGTCTCATAAGGAAAAGAAAGTTCATTCAATAGAACTTCCTCTTGAACTTCTTCACATGGATCTGTTTGGTCCAGTCAGTACAAGGAGCATTGCAGGCGATCTGTACTGTTTTGTGGTCACTGATGACTACTCAAGGTTCACTTGGGTAATGTTTCTGAAATCCAAATCAGAAACATTTGAGTCATTCAAGGAATTAGTCACCACTCTGGAATCTCTCTACAAGCTAAAGGTTAGACAAGTACGCTCAGACAACGGGACCGAATTCAAGAATCAATGGATGGAGGCATACTGCAAGGAAAAGGGGATTGTTCATCAATTCACTTCAGCATACACGCCTCAGATGAATGGAGTTGCTGAGAGGAAAAATAGAAGCTTGATAGAGACTGCACGGACTATGCTGGCGGACTCGAAACTGCCTATCCAATTCTGGAATGAGGCAGTAGCAAATGCATGTTATACACTGAATCGAGTCCTAATAGTCAAGCGCCACGGAAAGACATGTTATGAGCTACTACAAAGACGCAAACCGAATTTGGAGTATCTTGAACCTTTTGGCGCGCCATGTACACTTCTGAAGAAGACACAAGAAGGAAAATTCAGCGAGAAGGCAGATGAAGGAATCTTTCTAGGATACAACATACCGAATAAGCGAGTTTACAATAACTCAACGGGTCTTGTAGAAGTGTGGTGTAATGTCGACGTTCAGAGATATACCACACCACCTACAGGCAAAGGACCTGCCTACTTCTTCGATTATGATGGATTCTTCAAATCCTTCAACATACCTCTCTCTCCCTCGGACGATGAGCTAGCAACTAGGATGATGTATGATATTCTGAATACACCATCTAGCACACAGGGAGAATCATCTACTCAGTCAGGGGGAGTAGTCGACGACAGTGACTCCTCCTCTGAAGATGAAGCTGAAGAAGATGACCAGAACAGTCAGGAGGAACAGGTTCCAGTCCAGCAAGTCCACAAGCATCTACGAGTGATGCACCTTCGACTTCAGAACCTCAAACTCCAACTACCTCAGATGCAGAACCAAATGTTCATAATCTTGGCTCTGAGGTAGCTGTTCCTACTACTCCAGGATCACGACTAAATGTTTATCATCCCCTTGACAATGTCATTGGAGATGTCAGATCAGGAGTACAAACCCGAAATCAGTTGTACTCAGCTGATTACGCCTCGGTTATGGAGAAAGGTTACATTCATGATGGTGCCTATCGATGTTTTGTCTCGCAGGTTGAGCCAAAATATGTCAGTGAAGCACTCAATGATGAGGCGTGGGTGAGTGCCATGCAAGAAGAACTTCTGCAGTTTAAGAAGTTAGGTGTATGGACACTAGTTGATAAACCTAAAGGTGCTAAAGTCATTGGCACTAAATGGGTACTAAAATGCAAGAAGGATGACCAAGGGGTCATTATCAGGAACAAAGCTCGACTGGTGGTTCAAGGTTTTCGCCAAGTCGAGGGAATTGACTACAATGAGGTGTTTGCACCCGTGGCAAGGATGGAAGCGATTCGTATCTTCCTTGCCTATGCATCGTACATGAAGATCAAAGTCTACCAATTAGATGTAAAGAGTGCATTCCTTCATGGAGAAATCAGAGAAACAGTCTACGTAAGTCAACCGAGGGTTTTGAAGATCCTTACCATCGGGATAGAGTTTACAAGCTCGACAAAGCTTTGTATGGGCTTCATCAAGCTCCTCGAGCTTGGTATGAGAAACTCTCAACTCATCTTGTGAAACACGGCTTTCGCAGGGGAGTAATTGACTGTACACTGTTTATTAAGGAAAAGGATGGCGACCTACTGCTTGTACAGATATACGTTGATGACATAATCTTCGGGTCAAAGAACGAAGAGTTATGTAAAGAGTTTGAAGCAGTAATGAAGAAAGAATTTGAGATGAGTGCCATGGGGGAGATGAAGTTCTTTCTCGGGTTACAGGTGGATCAAACACCTAATAGGATCTTTCTACATCAGACCAAGTATGTAGGAGACATTCTCAGTCGCTTTGACATGGAGAATGCTTCTGCTGCTGGGACTCCACTTGCTACTAATCATGATATAGCACCGGATGATAATGGAGATCTAGTAGATGCCACTATGTACCGAGGAATGATCGGATCCCTCATGTATCTCACTGCCTCAAGACCTGATATTATGTATGCTACATGTCTATGCTCAAGATATCAGGCTAAACCAAAGGTCAACCATCTGATCGGGGTCAAGAGGATTTTTCGTTATCTGAAGGGTACACCCACACTTGGATTGTGGTACCCTCATGATGATGACTTTGAGCTTACCGCGTATAGTGACTCGGATTACGGGGGCTGCAAGATGAACTACAAGTCTACATCAGCAGGGTGTCAATTCTTTGGGAGAAGATTAGTTACCTGGCAGTGTAAGAAGCAGACATCGGTTGCCTTGTCAACCTGTGAAGCCGAATATGTTGCTGCTGCAAGTTGCTGTTCTCAAATCATCTGGATTCAACAGCAAATGCGGGATTACGGTTTAAAATTCTCATCTACTCCTATTTTTGTTGATAATTCTGCTGCAATTGCAGTAACTAAAAATCCGGTCCAACATCCTAAGACCAAACACATCGGTATTAAATACCATTTCATAAGGGATTGTTTTGAAAAGAACTTAATTGATGTGGTTAAAATTAATACTGATTTTCAACGCGCTGACCTCTATACTAAAGCCTTTGATAAACCACGTTTTCAATATTTATTAGAGGTCAACGGTGTTAAAAAGAAAAGTGAGGTAATTCCTGATGATGAAAATGTGTAGTCCGATGTCGTGTACTTAAATTTTATTTTATTTCATTTATTTTGATTTGTCTATTTGATTTTAATTTTATTTAAACTCATGTTCTCTTGCTGTTTATTAAAATCCTAAAATAATTAAACCAGAAATGATTTTAGTATTTTAGGGGGAGCATATGTCAGCAAGTTAACATTAAAAAAAAAAAAAAAAAAAAAATGAGGGAGAAGGAGTAGCGAGCTGAAATAAGGTAGATTGTATCTGTGACACCGATTCAATACCTTTGGAAAATGATAGTACACAGGAACAAATCAAGAGGGACTTTAAAACTTAAGTGTTAGTAATGTGCAAAAGTTCAAAGTAATAAATCTGTGTAGTCTAAGCAATACTAAAAGGAAAGATGATAGAAAACTGGCAACTCCTAAGGTGACACAAAGAAAGTAGACTTAGAGGCTGCTAGACCATATATGATATGTTGGTAGATTCAACACAATAGACAACTAGACTGGATTGGTGATTACAAGATAAAACTAAAGTGTTCAACTGACTGTGGGCGTCCATCTTATCACTGGTTAACACAATCAACAATATTCCAATAAGGGGTAATGAGCAAGTAAACGCCACAAATGTGTGCGGATGACCATAACTAGAGCAAAGCAAAGAAAAAAATGAAAGACAAATGCAATAAAGCTAATGACTTATGTTGTTGGTGCATTTTGTGCAAAATAAAATAAGCTGCTCTAACAAGGAGATAGGTTATGTGCCTCTCTGCTGTGCGATGGCACTGACCTGAGGATAAGCATAACCTAGATATTCTAGAATTCATTGTTGTTTGCCGCCTCTCTGCTGTGCGATGGCACTGACCTGAGGACAGGCTTCTCTTTGAAAGCTCTAAGAATAGTCTCTTCTTGTAACAATACCCGTAGACCGCTCAAACGCTCCTGAGGGATGTTGATTACCATATAAGTGTGGGATCCACAAGTGTTAGTTGAAATAATTAAACCTAAATAAGTCACCAGTCTGTGTCAAAAGTCTGTGTATGGATTTAAGTGGACAAACATACTGACAATCATTGTGGCTACATTCTCAAAGGTCCAAATCAATGTGAGAATCTAAGAGTTTCAGTGTGATTTCCTTATGTTGCAAAAGACTCTGGATGAACATCGAGAACTTGAGCATCAAAGGTTTTATAACGAGTCCCAAATGATTTGAATTACCTGTATGATTCCAAAAATTGAATTGGTCCAGATGTGATCAACCTAAGTTGAAGCTATCTACTCCCGATCCAAATCCCGTAGATATCAATCTCTGGATTTATCTCTCACAAAAAGCCAAAATATGTCTAATTATGTAATTAGTTTAAAGTCTTAAATTAGTTAGTCGTTTTAAGTTTTAATTTGAGTCAGTGTCGGGCTACATCAGGAAAGTCAGAAGGAATAAACTCACTAAACGGGTCATGTCTGAGATGACCATATGTGCTTTGAAAGGTTATATAAGTCACGTCTGAGGTGACAAAGTAATTTTAAAAGGGTCACGTCTGAGGTGACCAAAGTGGTTAAAAGGGTCACGTCTGAGGTGATCAAAGTGTTTTCAAGATAAAAGGATCATGTCTGAGATGATCAAAAGTTCATAACGTTAATTTAATTAATATAAAAGAGTCTAAAGGTAAATTGGTAAAATAGCAGAAAATTAACTAAGTATGACCCATTCGCACGAATGGACCATACGTATGGACTAACCATACGAATGAAGTCCATTCGCACGAATGGAACATACGATTAGTCCAATCGGATGCTTAAATGCGAACGAGTGAGTCAGTCGCACGACTGAACTTCAGTCGGACGACTGGAGAAGGGCGACTGACCCAATCGCACGACTGAGTCCCACTCGCACGACTGAAAGGTGCGAATGAACTCAGTCGCACGATTGGAACTAGGGTGGATATAAATAGAGGGGAGTCGGTCGCAGAGACTCCTCATTCGCAAATCGCCCCTAATTCGCATAGTGTACCGTTACTCTGCCCAAATTTTCTCTGCTTGATTTCCCTTGTTGATTCTGTGATACTGACTTTCGTTCATCATCTTACAGGTATATTGAAGTCTTATTTCATCGAAATCAGACAGAATGAAACCCTAATTTGATGAATACGACTGTAAAAGGCGAACCGCGACCATCAAACCCTAATAACCTATTAAAACTAAGTAATATGTTAAAATTGGTTAAAATAGGTTGTTAGGGAAGAGTAGGCGACACTAAAGAACCGGTTAATTGAATGATTAAACTTGTTCTGCGTAGATTTGATCTTGGGACGACTGAAAAAAATGAGACAGACGACTGGTCGTCCGGATGAACTTCAGTCGCACGACTGAAAGGGGCGAATCAATTAATCGCACGACTGAACCATGCGAATGAGACTCAGTCGCACGACTGGTGTAACCGCACAAGAGTTCATGCGCATGAGTCCAGTCGCACACTCAGTCGTGCGCATGAGTTCAATCGCACGTCTGAAACTCATTCGCACGATTCAGTCGCACGACTGTCTCCAGTCGTACAACCTCAGTCGCATGACAGATAAATTTTATTCAAAGTTTAAGTGTTGCTTTGTACTCTTAGCCAACGAAACTAACGTGTATGTTATTATGTGTTACAGATGGCGAGTAGATGGAATATGAGCACCAAGCACAACATATGTGCTCACCTGGACTTGACTTCCAGGAATGCCGCCGACTTCACAGGCATTATCACTTTTCTACAGCGATCCAGGATCGCTCACGCTATATCCACTCCCTGCACACCATACAGGTCAGTGCAGCAGGCCTTCTGGGAAGGCGCATCTGTAGACAGATCCACCGAGCCTCACTGCATCAGGAGCTCGATTTTCGGTGAGGCCATCACTATTTCTGAGGAGGATCTGAGGATAGTGCTTCAGTTTGGGGACGATGCTGAGTGTCCCACACGTCTACATCCCCTCACAGTCCGTGGATGCTTCATGAGAGCCAAGTACTCTGGGGACATCAATGCCGGGGTACTCAATAAGAGTAACCTCTGTCCCCAGTTTAAGTACCTTGCGCACGTGCTGCTGAAGTGCATAGCATCACGGAAGGGAGGTTTTGACGAGCTCTCTGATCAGATTCAGAACGCTTATGCAGCGTTGGTGCTGAACCACCCGTTCAGCTTCTCCAGGATGATATTCAGCTATTTGGTGGAGAACCTCGAGGGGAAGGGGAAGGAAGGCTTCTGTATGTACCCTAGATTTTTACAGATGATCATTGATCAGAAGCTTCCTTCCCTGCTGAAGGAGAAGGAGGACGCTGTTATCCTCGAGGTCATGGACGACACGACTCTCGGCAGGATGAAGGTCTACAAGGGGAAGCAGGTGAAGCCCCCTGTCAGGAGGTTATTTGGGCATCTGGCCCGGGCTGATTATGTGGCGCCAGCGAAGAGGAAGTGGCGCCACGAGGACAGTGACTCAGACGTGGAGCACATTGCTATACCAGAGACAGACTCTGATGATGATGATAGTGGCGATGCCGGGGATGACATGCCTGCCCCATCTAGAGGCACAGATACAGACGTTATACCCCCGGGGTCTGCCACTGCCGGAGAGGTCGCAGAGATGGCCGGCTTCCATCAGGAGTTTGTTGCTGGTGACATCGAGGAGGAAGAGTCAGACGAGGAGCCCCTCACCAGGACTGTGGGAAGCAAAGTCGTTCCCACAGACCACGGGCTTAAGGTGGTTGGAGAGCACCCAAGGGATGCCTCGGAGAGAGATACTGACCCTAACTACATTCCGGGGTCAGGTAGCAGAGTTGCAGGGGGAGCATCTACTTCCTCCGGGACCAGGAGGAAGCGGATGGCTCAACCACATGGGTTGAAGAAGAAGAAGCGTCGGTTGACCTTCGTGACTACCACTTCTACCACCACAGCCACCACCACCACCACTACTGAGATTCCACCCATCACCACAGCCACCACAGCCACTACTCCTACTACCACATCCACCACCTTACCCACCACCACTATATCTATCCCATCCATCACCAGACCATTCACCCCCACTTCACCACCATCAGCTCACCGACCCATATTCACCACAGCCACTGCCACCACCACCACACATCAGGCTGGACCGTCAGCCCAGCCCTCACAGGTTCATGGATTCACTCTACCTCACATTGGGGTAGAGGAGCAGCTCTCAGCGCTAAACCGTATGGTTATGCGTCTGCTAGCTGCTGACGAGGAGAAGGCGGCACAGATCCGCCAGCTGACCGACTTGGCTGCTGCCCAATCTCAGCAATTGGCAGAGCAAGCTCGGGTCATAGACCAGCAGAGAGTTGAGGTGTCCCAACTCCAAGATACTCAGGCTCAGTCCGCCAAACGTATTGAGGAGTTGGAGTCGACCAACAAGACTATCATGCTGAGGCTGAAGGGGTCGAAGGATGAGCCCCTGAAGCTAAAGGAGGGTGACGGGGACGACGGAGATGATGATGATGAAGATGAGGATGATGATGAGGAAGATGATGATGATGAGGAGACAGAAGAAGAGAGGACAGAAGGACATGATGAGGATGACGAGGCAGAAGGAGGGGATGCGGCTGCATCGGCCTCTGCCTCAGGTCAGGAGCGGAGATCCAAACGTCGTCAAGACCAGTCATCCACTACTTCTGCTCCTCCGAGCGACACACCACAGATTCAGGACAAAAGTACTGATTAGACGTTTTATGTATTTATTTACTTTGTTCTTGAATCATGTAATGAAAAACAAATGTATTAAATGTTTATATATATTATTAAGTTAATATATGTCTGTTTGATTAATTACTAATGATTTATGTGTTGAATGTTTATATCAAACAGATCCAAACTTTCAAAGGGATGAGTTTGACTTTACTCCCCTTCAAATGGTCAAGACTCAGTTAACCATGATTCTTGACCTACAAGGGATAGTAAGACGGTCTGTGAGTTATACCCCCGAAGAAGGGGAGATAATTCATGACCTGTCTGATGAGCAAATAGCAGAAATGTTCAAACTCAATCCCGATGAAATTGTAAAGGACGCTCCAACAGTGGACTCAACCAGTGATGAGGAACTGAACGACATTGATGAAGTTGAGATTGAAGACATCACTGCAGAAGAGTATCCTCAGTATGCTGACGCCGAGGGAAATGTGGTCCCCAATTTGGGTGAATCCCTAGTCAGTGATACTTTCGAGGTACTTGACAAGATGGAGCAAGAAGCAGAAAAGACTGAAGAAACAGCCCAAGCCTCCAATGCAGATGTAGATATTCGCAAGGCTGAATGGGCTGCCTGTTTTGAGGAAGTAAGAGCCCAGCGGGCTGTACCAAAGAGAGATGCCTACACCAAGCTCTACAAAGTCAAGAAACACCATAAGGTGTCGGGCAGGATTATCTCTTGGGCATATTTTGAAGACCTTAACGCTTATGCAGTTAAGAGGGAGCAGGGCATAGAGTACTTCAGGTTCCCACATGATCTGAAGACTCTACCTGGTTTTGAGCTCAACCAGCTGGCTAAACTAAAGCTGCTGTATGCTGACCCGAGAAAGATGTCAGGCTGGTTTGAGGCTGCCCTGAGGAAAGAGTACCACACCAGGTGGGTCAACTTCAAACCTCAACAACCTACGAGGTATATCAGACGTTCTGAAGTTGATCCCATAACTGGTAAGCCAAAGATAGTGCTGAAGTGGAGTCCCCCGCGAACAATGTCAAGAATCCCTCTAAGGGAAATGCCACAGGACTTCACTCCCCACTTCAAATGGTGGTACTACGATTGGAGAACAGCTGAAGCGGTCATAGTATTGAATAAAGAGGGACAAATGGATACTATCAGGGTATTTGACCCAATGTGGCTAACCAACTTGTCTGCTAATGATGTCTACACATTGTACAAGTGGCCACTATTCTATGACACGCAAGATATTGTACAAGCCCTCCAATTCCAAAATGTCATAAGACTCTGCTTTGCTTTTGAGATACACGCAGGAGTCACCAAAGAGGAGAAGTACAAGAAATATAAGGAGGTGATGCAGAAGACAAGAGAATAGATAGATCTAGGTCCAAGGGGGAGTTTGTTGATACATGTATGTCCCTAGATCATGATTTGTAATGTAATGAACTTGTCTGTCTGATTTTGATATAATTGTAATTGATTAATGAAATGATATGAATTGGTTGTTACTTGTAATGTTTAATATTTCATTAATGAGTTGTGATTGAATTGATTGGGTTTATGTATGTTTGAATGAGTGCACATTAAGTTATATTAAATAGAACATTCAAACTTAAGTTAATGAAGTTCTCATGCGGATGGCCCATGCGAATGGACCACACGCATGAATAACTTCATACGATTGACTCAATCGCACGACTGAACCAGGAGACTGGATCAGTCGTATGATTGACACATAAGATTGACTCAATCGCACGACTGAACACTCAGTCGTGCGGATGAATCAACCGCATGGTTCAATCGCACGACTGAACCATACTTATGGCCCAGTCGCACGATTGAACAATACTAACCTATAAATAGACCCAATTCGTGGGAAAACGTAAGCATTGATCCCATTACGACTCCAGACGTACCCTAGCCGTCCAGAAGCCTCCCAAATCGTTCTCCAAGTTCATAGAACACATCAGATCGGTTCCTAATCGATTTCTGACGTTGATATCAATTCTTGATTGATTCATCGTGTGTTCTCACTGATTGGATCGCCAATCAAATAGGATTCCGCACTATTTGAGTTGGTTTAACACGCAATCACTCGGTATTTCGTTCAAATACCAGGTCCTAACAGATCCCACATTAGTATGATATTCCTTTTTCAATAAAAATCATTCAATAGTCATTATCGTTCATTGCTTTTCATTTAATTTAGAAACTTATTATTTGAAAATTTGAAATTTTAAAAATGGTCACTTTGAAACAAAACACAAGCATTTCTCTAAATCTAAACAAATTAGTTACTTAATCTTAAAGATTGTACATTTGACCCTCACGTATCAACATATTAATACTCGGTTCTTACCATACTATATTACCCCTTGATAGGCGACTGGGTATGAGAATGATATTCTCTGTTGATGTGAATCAACAAGGATTGAATATGGTGATCGAGTTAGTGTTTATATAGCGAAAATACACAATCACAGATCATTGAATGCTGAATATACTCATAAATGCTTTGTATTAATTATGGTGAAAAGGTTGCAATGAATGCTAGGGATTAGCAAAATACAATAACTTGACACTACTGAAACATATGACAAATCGAAGATTTTAATATTCTAGTCATCCCAAAAGTAGGGTTTTCTATTCTATTTATAGGCTGACAAACGGCCTGTACAAAATGACTAAACTACCAGGAATCTATACATCATATGTCTAGTCTAAGTACAAAACTAATCAACATTTCTATTGTTCATCCGCATTGACTAATGTGGATGTCTTGTTCTTCATAGCATTTCTTTCTTGTCTTCAGCATTAGTGTTTGGTCATCAGCATTGACAAATGCGGATGAACAAACACTTAGCGCATTTGTCTTCTAAACATCCGCATTAGTTAATGCAGACGAGTAATACTTGTCAACATTTCTTTCTGACTATCCACATTTGTATATGCGGATGAACAAACACTTGTCGGCATTTGTTCTTGGTCATCCGCATATACAAGTGCGGATAGCCAACACATGTCATCTTTTCTTTTCAGCAGTCTTCACCCGCATATCTTCTTGGAATTGTGGGAGTATACCAACAGAACAACCATCAACCACCACAACCATCAACCATCTCTTTAATTGGCATGTATGATCCTTTCAGGGTCCAACAATACTCCCCCTAAGGATTATACAGCCTAAGTACTTAAAGGGTTTGATGGTGGATGAGGTTGTGATGATTTTGCCGGATCTTGGACTGATGATGGAGTTGCAGTTGGTTCTGCCAAAGTTGGATCCAAGATAGCTTTAATCATGTTGGAGAAATCCCTTGCCTCAGCTATCTTATCTCTTCTTAGAACATGTATCTTCATTTGGCTCATTGTGTACACAGCTTCAACAGGGAGCTGTTTTAGGGAAATGGGCTCCCAAATTAACACTATTGATAACCGACCCTGTGGATCAGCAAAGATCCTTTAGCATCAACCTTCAGCTTAACAATGTTCCCCAACTGTAAAGGAGTCTTTTTCTTCTTTCTCTGTTCTCTTTTTGTGTTTAACCGATCATAAGTCATCTTTAAAATCTTGATACATTTAAGGAAGAAATACATGTTTGCCTCTCTAAGCTTTTTGTTAATCTCCCTAAAATGTCTTGTGTAGATGTAATGGATATATGATTCATCTAGCAATCTGACCTCATATCCATTGAACAGTCGGATTTCAGCTCCTTCCTTTCCTCCCCACCTTCTTTTAATAACCAAATCATATGTTTTCTCGTCATAAAACACATTGTAGATAGGTTTAGTCGAGTGAGTTTCAGCTACCATCTTTCTTTTTAGTGATTTTGTTGGCTTTACATTTAGTTCAGGGAATACCAACTCCTCAGCCCCTTTTACTTTCTTCTTCTTCTCTAGAGGTGTAACATCTTGTATTTTCGTTAAATTAGGAGTTAACCTTGCTTATTCTTGTAAGGACTACTGTGTCATTTATGAAACTTGTGGTTTAGTTATGCTTGATCTCTTGATAACTTGAAGTTCTAAGCTTATTAAATAATGGCAATGGTTGTAAAAAATATATATATAAAAACAAAGATAATAATAATAATAATAATAATAATAATAATAATAATAATAATAATAATAATAATAATAATAATAATAATAATAAAATAATAATAAAAGTTATATTAAACATAAGTTATAATAATAATAATATCAATAATAATAGTAATTTACTAGTTTTAGAAATGTTAAAACTTGAAATGATTAAGTTAGGGGGTTAATTGTCATTTTATAAACTTTAAAAAGGTGTTTTGTGCATGAAATAATAACAAATCAATCTACAAGGGCCATTTGTGTAAATAACTAAAAAAACCCCTTTAATACACACTTCTCCGGCGGCTCCGGCGACCCCTTAGTCGCCTAAAACCTTCGAAATTCAACGCCTAAATCATGTCAATCGCTTCGTGGAACCGTCTCGAACTTGATGGTGTGTGTAAATTTCAGTTTGGGTCGGTTATGGAGACGTTTGAGCTCGGTAACCGATCACCATTAACCATTAAACCGTTCACCATCACAGAAGGCCATTCTCTGTCAATAATTACTTGCACACTAATACCCAAGCCTTGCTCAATAAAGATCAAAATTCAAGAAATCCTGAGGTTGGGTGAGGGTTTTTGCCAAATGATTGTGGGGTCCTAACATTCTAAAGCATCTAATCGAACCTTAACAAATCATACGCTATTTGTTGAAAAAAGATAAGGCATGGGTTAAGTGGACAAATATATCAGCAATCGTTATTGATCTGTTTCTGAATTTCAACAGTTCCTCTGCAGATTGTGATCAGATTCAGCTATCAGTATGATCTCATTGCCGGTCGATGATTAAAGTCATCTTTGTGCTAATGCATATCTCAAGGATGTGATCTCTGATTGATTTAGATCTCAATGCTTGAAGTTAATAAAAAAGGCGAAACTATACTTTTGCTCTTTGTTTCGCTAGACGAAATTGCAATTTCGCTCAACTCTCTCATTCTGTGCAAAGGCATTTTTGATCTGTGTATCACTTGGCGAAATTGCAGCTTCGCTTGGCGAAACTGTAAATTCGTCTGGCGAAACTATAGTTTCGCTAGCTGCGAAACTATATGCTATATAAGTCTTTTTGCGAAATTATTTTCTCATTTTCGCACAATCGACCTGTGATGTCCCTTAGGGTTTCTCCGTGAACTTTTTAGGCGATTTTGTGATTCTGTGTTTAATCTTTCTGATTGATTGTTGATTCAAGTTCGCCAGTGAGTTTCGATCTTAGGACCATCCTTTAATCTTGTTAATATCATCTCATTGTGGGTATTTTTGATCGAGACTCTTCGGTAGCCTCGATGTTCTTCCAGCGAAACTACCAATAATCCAGCGAAACTAAACGAAAGTTCTTGCATCCTCAACGAAACTGTAAGGTTATGCTGTCCAAGCGAACTTAACAGTTTTGCTGGCTATTTTCCAGTTTCGCTGTGCCGAAACTATAGTTTCGGCTTGTCGAATCTACTTCACTGTTTGAGCGAAACTAATGTGATTTTGCTGGCGAAACTAGACTTTCGGCCGCCGAAACTATATATCATTCTGCGAACCTATAGTTTCGGCCAGCGAATTTATTTTAGTTATTGTTTATTCTTTATTCTTTTCTTATTTTTTAATTATTTTAGTACTTAATTCTTTGTTCTAATGTATTTCATTTGTATTTCAGATATAAATGGCAAATTTAAAGTTCGACAAGAGAAACAACATCACTGCTATTTTGGATGATACACATCCGAAAGCCGTCGGGTTTAGAGATTGTATTAGATGGCTGCAAAGATCTCCCATATCTTATGCTATATCTCATTCCACTACCATATATGTCCTTCACATCAGAGATTTCTGGAGATTTGCTGAATATGACACAAGAGGAAATACTCAAAGAATTACTGCCAAAGTCTTAGAGCACGAGGTGATTATTACTGTAGAGACAGTTTTAAGGATTTTGAGGCTAGAGGAGGATTCTGGCGAAGAGGTTTCTATGACTGATACAGAGGTGTTTGAAGCATTCAGGAGCATGGGTTATGAGGGACCAACTTTTGGTTCCAGAAAGGAGATCAAGAAGTCTTTTCTCTCCAAGGAATGGAGATTTATTGCTCACGTATTCATCATGTGCCTAGATCACCGTAAAGGTGGTTCAGACGGGCTAAACATTGACTGGGCTAAAGCAATGGTGTTGTGTTGCAAAGACATAGCCAGACTGATATTCGCTTGCATGGCTGAGAATGTTATGGCCTTGAAGAAAGATAAATGGTTGTTGTATCCTCGATTTCTTCAAATGATCTTTGACGACCTTATACCAAATGTGCCAAAACACGGGGAGGTGAAAAGGCTGGTACAAATGAATCCTCGTATCTTTGTTGATTGTTGTGCTATTCGCCATGATTTTAGTGGAAAGATAACCCATCTATGGGAAAACATGTACCCACCGGAGAGATGGAACTACATTAGACGGGTGGATGAATCTGAGAATAAAAGAACTGAAGAAACCAGGGCACAACAAGCTGATGCAACCAAGAAAAGAAAAAGATATGCTAAGGAGAAGGATTATGATTTTGAAGAAGAAGTAAATGAAAGGGCTGATGAAATAAGGGTTGAAAAGGAGAAGAGATCGAAGAAGAAAGCTGATGTAGCAGAATCAGAGAGGCGAACTAAACAGAGACATCAAGCATTCACTGAGAGGGAAGAAAGAGGAGATCTAGATGAAGATATGATCCGTAATCTTAACAGTTCTTTGGCAAATGAACTGAGTATGATAAAGACGAAGCTCATCAACCAAGAGATACAGGAGAAGCAAAAAGATGAGATGATAGATGGAATGAAGAAGATGCTTGTTGATCAAAACTGTCTGCTGAAGAAGCTGTTTGAGGAGATTGGCCAACTGAAAGCTGCTGCCGGCCTGCCCAATCAACTAACTCAATCTGAGTTAGATGATTTAACTGACACTTCTAAATACCCGTTCTTGAACGTGGGTACTTCCTCCAGGGCAGGAGGGCACATCTGGTGCAGCATCTGCTGGTGTTGAAGATCCTGAAACAAGACGTGAAGATGAAGGTAGGGAAAATGAGGAGGAGATTATTGAAGCTAGGTTTGTCAATATGCAGTTTGATTTTGAGAAGGATTTAGTGGGTGAAGAAGTGATAATAGAGAAAACTGCTGAAGAAGCTGTTGAGAAAGGAAAGGGACTAGTTGATGAAGAAGAGGATGATGAACAACTTGTAGACTATGATTCTGAACCTGAGTTCTATGAAGTTGATGAGAGGCCGTTGACTTATGTAGCCAAGAAAAGAGAGCTTGATGATGATGTATTTGAGATGGCTAAAGATGAGTGGTTTGTTAAGGAGAAAGAGGCAGAAGAACTGACTCCCCTATTCCAACACATGGAAGGGTTGAGTAGGAAAGAGGCTGACAAGTGGATTATAAGTTGGTGCTATAACCCCAGCCTCAAAATGTTCATGATAAAGTGGAGAGGGGGTGGAATTAGCTACTTGCATAAAAGGAAGGCTTTCAAGACCTTACCTAAATGGGATCTAAGGCGCCTGGCAACACTACCTTTACTCAAGGCAAATCTGAGTGAACGAGCCTCTCTGTTAGAAAAGGAAATTCAGAATGGGCTCAATGACAATTTTGAGTCTTTTGGTTACATGAAGGCTGAGAGGAAACGTTCAAAGAAGGACAAGGATTGGGAGACCGGGAAGGGAAAAATTGTACTAAGGGTGAAACCCCCAAGGACCGTGAATAGGGTCAGATTAGCAGATCCCCTTCCCCAAAGATTACAGAGCTTTGAAAAGTGGTTTTATGACAATAATACAAGGGAGGCTGTCATCAGAGTGAAGAATGGTGCTGAAATCAAAATTTTTGATCCAATGGAACTCTTTAGCTTTTGGGATGATGACCTGCTGGTTCTTTGCGAGAATCATATCAAAGCAGGTGCAGGTGAGGAACGAGGAAGGAAGCCAGTCTGTTTATGACTGTGGCAAATAAGATAAGAGGTGTTAGAGCAGAAGTCAAGAGGCTGGCAGAGAAAGTGAGGGACCAAGATGATTTAAACATGGACATACAGGATCTGGGCAGACAGTTTGGTCAAGCCAGTGCTCATCCTGAAGGGGCTCGTGAAGCAGGAGTAGACCATGGAGAATCATGTGCTGAAGCCTCTGAGGAAGTCGTTGCAGGAGGTGTAGAAGACAAATCAAATGCAGCAGAGGAAACTGGAGCTGACAAGATAAATCAAGATGAGTGAAGGCGGTGAGGTCCAACCTAGGGGGAGTATTAAAGATCATGCATAGGTTGGACTCACCTTAGATTAGAATGTTTATTTTTGCTTGTAATAGGTCTTATGTTAGTTTCCTTTATGTATGTTATTAGCTTTATATAATTTTGCAGTCCAGCGAAACTATAGTTTCGCTCACAGTTAGCTGTTTAGTTCGCCGGGCGAAACTGCTGTTTCTGCCGGGCGAAACTATAGTTTCGGCAGAACAGTTTCGCTGACAGCGAAACTGTCTGCGAAACTAAGACTGCTATATATACTTATGTTCATTTTCATTGTTGGGTAAGCTTGCAAAACCCTAATCGTGAATCATTGTTGCAAGTTATCTTTTCAAAGCAGTTATTACACAGAAATATCATTGTGCTTGAGGTTATTGATTGTTATGATGTTCATTGTCTTATTTTGAATGAGTTCTTATTGTGATCAATCTTCTTTAGTCATGTTGTTTATTGTGTTTGTTGGATATTGAACGATTCTCTATATCATTTGCACTGTTATACGATCAAATGGACCAACAGTACAGTAATAAACCAATAAAATGATACCTAATCGTTGGATTAATCAATTCTAAATTGTTATCAAGTGTAATTCTATCTGAAACACACAAAATTATCACAATCGAGCATCATCTTCATCGCGAGTCTGCAACTTAATCAACACCCACCTTCCAATCAAATTGAACCGAAATTGACAAGGGGCATTATATCAGAAGCGTTGTCTGAAGCTACCCACGAGGTTAATTCGATTACTTTCATCGTTTTCACATCCATTGATTCAACATTCAACCGCGGCTTGTTCATCGTTGCTTCTTGACGGGTTAAGCTTCAATCGGGTAATTGAAACCACCTAAACATTCGTTTCATCGTAGGGAATCAAAGCCCTATGGTTCCAAGCTCTACAGTAGTCGATTTCATCTTCAATTTGGATTAACCCGAACCTAGGGTTCATTCGAATTGGGGCTATTTTGAAACTGATGTTTTTAAGATTTGGGAACCAAGAAAAACCGCGGCTAAGGCCTTGGTTTACTGGTTACCCACTCACCCTGTCAATCTAGAGGTCCCGGGTTCGAACCCGGGCACCCTCTTATTATTTTTAAAAAGGCTTTTTAGCCTTAATTCAAATATAGAAAAAATGTTATTAAATATAAAAATGGGTTTTATAAACTTCAAATATTTTTAAAGGTTACTAAATATTTTCTGTAATTTTTCTAAGTTTAATTAAATAAATATCTTTGTAATAACACATTTTAACAAAGATTGTTTTTGAAAAATTTCTTAAAAGAAATGGATTTTGAATAATAATTAATAAATTATTGTTGGTCTAAACGCTTCTTTTCACTTAATATTGTTTAAATCATGATTATTTCAAATAATTACTCAAATATTATATCTAGACTTAATTAATTATTATAAATGATTTAATATCACCTTCTCTATATTTAAACATATAAAGAATATATTTTTGTTGATAAAGTACTTATAAGAATGCTCAAATTCTTATTGAAACCCTAGTTCTCGTTAAATCGTTTAACTTATAAATAAACTTAAATCTTGTAAATATTTATATTTAGGTGCCTTGTGACGGATTACGTTGAAACGACACTTATCATTATTTCTTATTAATCATCCAATATATACTTATTGATCATGCGAGTATTTCTATACCCCTTTTTATATTTTCACACTTTGGGGTGAAACATGTTACCTTATAATCGTTGCACTTGTAAAACGTTTGATTCTTGTAAACTTATGGCAATTCACTTGTATGTTGTGGTTAGTTGATCTTTGTAGCTACTATGTAATGTCGATTATATGTACAATCATTAACTATTGCTAGCCTGGCGACGTCATAGATCTATGGGCCTGACAAGCCTGCTTGGTTAATCCAAGTACACTTAGCTAATCGTATATACTTGTAAACATTTGAGACTTGTAAAAATCTGTCAAGGTTTGATTGTGCATTCTGTCTTACATCCCTAGTTACTTTGTTCTCTAACTTATAACATGAATTGCCATCTTTTATATACTTATGTATTGAAAACTATGGAAATCTCACCAACATTATGTTGACCTTTTATTTTTAACATGTTTCAGGAAATGCTCAAGTTTAATTGCCACCTTTAAAGCTTATCACATCTAGGATTGGACCTAGAAAAATAAATGGATGGACTTGTTACATTTAACTTTTATGCATGATGTTTTCTCTGTTTGAGACTTTTAATTGTAATAATACATTTGGAACTTATGAATAATATATTTGGGATTATTAATAGCATTATGTGGCTGTGAACGATCTTAACCCTCACACCTCGACGTTTCCGCCGTCAAGGTTGGGGTGTGACAAGAGGGTTTTGAAATGACTTGTCTTTTCTTATACATATGGCTTTCATAGATTTGAAGTTGTTGGTTCTCTTGAACATCTTCAGTATATCTTCAAATTCATACCCTCTATACATAGCTTGATGGTTATCAGTTCCAAATCAGCTAGTTCCTTTAAGTCATGAATCTACATGGAGTTCACCAGAGCAGAGTACTCTGTGAAGAATTGAACAAGCCCTGAGATCCTTTTGACCATGAACATGTTCCAGTCACTGTCGTACTTCCAGGCAATGATTTTTACATCTACTTTGCCATGTGGAGTAGACACACCTGAATCATCTCTGAGGTTGTTAGCCCTTCTTGGAGTTTCAGTTGTGAAGGCTCAGCAAACCACTCAGGATTCTTGTGGAGTACGGGTGCCAATGCATCATGATCTTTTGGAGTGAGCTAGATGTCCTGGGCTGATACCCTAGTCCTGGACTTTCTTCTTACAATCTCCTCTTCTAGCTTTTTCAATCTTTGTTTCTTCTCATTGATCAGTCTTAGGATTGTAGGCCGGAGGGAATTTGTCTTCATATTCCTAAGTTTTCATTTGGTGTAGCCTTGCTCAGAGAGGTATTCCTTCATTTCCCTGTCTGCCATACCATAGGGATCCGGATATTAAGATTGTGAAGCTTTAGCCTTGTGAGATTTGGTTGGAGTAAATTAAACCTAACAAAAATAAAATAAAAACTAATAAGAATAAGGGTTCAACCAATTTTGCTCCCTTTCGGCAAAGTAAATTAACCTAAGGTTAAGATAAAAAAGGGTTTGATCCGGATTTTTCTTCCATTTAGGTGGCATAGACCGAGAGGGATATTTTCATTCCTTGTCTACTATTTTCTTTAACAGTCTTTTCCGTACCATAGCCATTAGGAATAGAGAATCCATATCCAAGAAAGGTCTAACCGTTGGAATAGTCGTATCCATTGCTATTTGATCTATTGTGGTTAGTAAGATCGGTAAATTAGGTGAATGACACTTGTGACTTAACAGTTTTCTTCTCATAATCTGTCACATAGGTAGGATCAAGAAGTTTGCTCAGCTTATTCTCTTCTTGCACCATAGCTTCATATGTCTTTCCAAATACTTCGTCTGCATCATAACCGTGCTTGATCAAGAACATTGCTTTGACCATCAAATCATCGTTTTGTGCCTTCTCCATCATTTCATCCACTGAAAAATCAGCCTTCACATGCTGTCTATTACCAATGGTTCATCAACCAGGTAACCTCCTGCAACCTCTCCTTCTTCCAAGTCAATGACTTCCATACTTTTCTTGAGTTGTTCTTCTGCTTTTTCATGTTCATCAAGGAATTCAGCTATTGCAATTAAACTTCTTGGATCATCTTTTTGTTTCGTTTTGATTGGTTCATTCTCCTCAACAGGCCTTTTCCCTTTGGCCTTATCAGTTAGATATTTTCTATTTCTGGAATAAGTATGAGCACGTGATCCTAAAGGGAAAACAGGTGATTCAGAATCTTTTTGTTTTTTTCTTTTTCAGCAGCAGTCTCTTCTTTTTCTTTTTCTTTTTCTTTTTCCTTTTCAGCAGCCTCTTCCTTCTCATTGATTTCTCCACATAGTTTTCTGATGAGTTCTTTATGCTCATCAGTCAAGGAGACAACCGGTACAATCTGAAGAATAAGCTCTTTCTCCAATGGAACCAAAGAATGAGGAATCACCACTATATGCTCAACAGGTGGTTTTGGGTCTCTCACAAACTCCCAAAACTCATCATCAATAATAAAATCTTCAACTGAGAAACTATCCAGTTCTTTAATCATGTTCCTCAGATCAGATTCCTCATCAAGTGCTTCTTCAGATGCTTGACCAGTGTACACAACCATTGCCAAGCTTTGATCTTCTTCTCTAACCTCACCGGGTCCTGTTTCTTCTACTGACTCAGTAGTTTTTGGCTTCTTTGCAGGTGGAGAGTCATTGTCATTGTCATCACTCTCACTTGAAGAACTTTCATCTTCTTTTTCACTATCATCAATCTTTTCCATCTTAAAATCATCACCTTTTTCTTCTTGATTTTTGGCTATTTCTTGTTTGATCTTGATAAACATCTCCAACTCATGGACTCTTTTTGTTAAAGTCTCAGTTTGTTTGTTAAGATTAGCTATGATATTAGTTTGGACTTCAAGCAGGTCCTCTTGCTCTTCCATAGCTATGTTCTGTATAGTAACAATATCAAGGTGACCACTGATCTCTTCTCTTGCTTGTTTAAGGACATCTTTGAGTCTGTCTATTTCATCATCTTTTTCTTTCTTTTCAGACTCATATTTTCTTTGAGTTCCTTAAGTTCTTTTTCTTTTTCATCCAACTCAAGTAGTCTGTCTCGGATAATATCAGACCTTCTATCAAGTACTTTTTCCATCCTTGCTGCTTTCATCAATAACTTTGAAATCATTTCATCTTTTGCATCAGGTCTATTCACTTCTAATTCAGCAAAACTATCTGAAGCACCTGCCTCATATTAAGCTTGTCTCACAAGCATCTTGGTGGGATGATCCTCCTCATCCGAAGATGACTTGGATTCATCTGATGAGCTAGCAGATTCACCAGACTCAATAGATTCAGCAGCAACAGTAGGAGGGGATGAATGTATAGCTGATATATGATGGGTGTGAATTGTAGATACACGAGGAGAGTGAATGGGAGATGGGATAAATGGCGATTTAATATCAGCTTCTTGAACAGAAGGCCTAATATGAAGATCACCACCTACATCCACCTATGGTGACACTGGCCTCTGTCCTTCTTGAGCTTCATCTGCATGCTCATCAAGATGGTGTTGATCAGGAGCAGCTTGATGTTTTTCTTCATGATCATGCTCATCAACAGGAGCAACTTGTTCTTGTTGTTCATCAATTTCTTCTTCAGGGTTGATCTGCTGCAACATCCATAGGAGTAATGGAAAGAAAGTCCCACTATAGAAGTTCCTGGGATCTCTTTTCTTAATGTACTTGTAGGACTTGGCATTGTATTATGGGATATCCATCACTGGTCCTTCAGCCACTAACTCAAGAAAGGCTTTATTGATGAAGCATTGTAAGAACCTTGGGTACATAAGAAACATATGCCTCATCCCCTCTTGGATGTTAGATACCAGGCCAATAAACACATAGGCTGACATATTGAATGGCCTGTTTGTACATAAAGCACAAATAGCAGATGAAATGGTGATAGGAATGTCATTCTATCATGTCTTTCTCTTGGATAAACAATGTTGGAATGTATGTATAAGAAATCTCCACTAAAAATCCATCAACCCTTTGACAATCTGTTTTCCTTCAAATCCTCCTTCATATCCAATATTTGCAAACGAAGTCATAATCTCATCATCCTCGAATTCCAAAGGAGTGTTAGCATCATCACCAAACTGTAGACACTATCTACTAGTCTGTTCAGTGATAGCTAAGGTATGCTCATCTGAGATTCTTCCAGAAAGAGTCTTGACACCATCAATCTTAGCCACTTCAGCAGTACTCTAGATAGACCTTATGAAATTCTCATAAATAACAGGTCTAATGTGATGGCATAAGCAACTCTAGTGGTAGAGATGAATCTAATCATATCTCTAAGATCCTCAGCCTCGGGTACATCAGGGTCAAGATAACCACTGATATTGTGGAGCTTGCTCCACATGAGATTACCCATTGACCCCTGCATTAGAGACATATGAATTAGTAATTTAATTATAATTATCAAATTACAAATTTGAAATCAAGTTGACTTTTCTCAGTTTGACTTTGTCTAGTCAAAATTGAGAGTTCATAGGTACTGTTCCATAAGTATTTGACCTAACTTGATTTTGTAATGGATAACCAATTTGATTGTGTTTTTATGCTTATTTTTGATGATCTTTTCTGATTTTAGCATCTTTTAACACTGAAACTTAAGTTTTGATATCAACATTTTCATTTCTTTGATACCCTGTTCATGCAATGAATCTAGGGTTTTGAAAATCACGGTTCATTGTTATTTTCATCACCATTAAGTTCATTGCACTTGGAAATGTCTATCAATCTTTAGTTTGATGTTAATTTTTATGATTCTTTCTTGATCTAGGGTTCTAAGTTCATCATGAGTCTGACGGTTTAGGTCTTGAAGTTCACTGATTATCACCTTATTTCGATACTAATGATGTTGAGAATCGAAATCGAGGAGAAATGATGATGTATGAACACTAGAATCACAAGGTAAGTGATGATGTTGATGATGGATGAAGAACAGTGGGAAAATGCTTGTTGCACTTTAAAGTCGCTCAAATTTGAAAAGTATTAAATGACTCTTATTAATCTGATTAAATAGTCCAATTAAAAGCTTTTACAAACTTTACAAGTTTCTAAACAAGTGAGGAGGTTTTTGTTTTTCTACTATAGCACATGCGGTTAAACAATGTTTGTTGGCATTTGTGTACTGTGACAAATGCGGAAGTGTAAAAATTTGCCAGCATTTGTGTACTGTGACAAATGCGGAAGTGCAAAAACTTGCCAGCAATATGTGTACTGTAGCAAATACAAATAATAAAAACTTTGACAACATTTGTGCACTGTAGCAAATGCGATAGAACAAAGTCTGTGAGCATTTATGTACCGTAGCAAATGCGAAAGAACATTTTACTTGACCATATTTACTTCAACAAATGCGGTTGAACTATGAAGTTGTCCGCATTTCTTGACCTTCAAACACATAACATGATAGAAGAGTGTGAGCACATTTCATATTCAATTTTGATACAAATACACAACAAAGTTTGTCAGCATTTGTCAACCACATTTAAGAAATGCGGCTGATAAGACTTATACGCATGGAGAACTGTGGCAGAACAAAAAGTTAACCGCATAAACAAATAGGGTAGAACAGATTTGTCTGCATAAGTTTTCAATACTTCAAAACTTGTTGTACGCATTTGTATTGAAACAAATGCGGTAGAGTTAACTTATCCGCATTAATTTCACTTGTGTTTTTCATGAATCAAAACTATTACCCACATTGGTTATATGTCTGGGTTACCTTCACCCGCATTAACCAATGGACTTACCCGCATTAAAATTTGAACTAGTCAAAATTAATGTTTCTGATGTGGATAGTTTTGGCTGTTTTTGTGCTGATGCATTGATTGTTATGAAGAGATGTCTTTTGCTTTCGATTGTTATAAAGACGAGTCTCTTGATTTGATGTTTATGAAGTTTTGACTGTTTCATGATTGTCAATTCTTGCTTGGATTGACTTACACATCAGATGTGATACAAGTTTCCCCGTTATTGACTGATCTTGGACTTTTGTGCTTCCAGATTTTTGCATAAACTGAGATACTATAGTATAACTTCTGCACCAACACAGTCAATATTTTGATTTTATATTTTTAAGAAAGGAAAAAACTGTACAGACTAGTCAAAATTTTAATTACTCCCCCTAAAGTTTATATCCATTTGGGATAAAAACTTTAAAGACTTAACTTTTTGAAGATGAAGCATTTTTGTAATGATTTCGTTTTTCTTATCTGTACATGAAGATGAAGTATACCTTTCTTGGGATCATATCAATCTTACCTTTTACAAGTGCAAGCAGTTGTTAGTAAAATAGACATAAATATGAGCTTTTTGATTGAAGGTATGTTTGTCCTCTTAAACTCATGCTTGGTTAATATTTTGATGCATTTGATATTTATCCTGTTTTGAGTGAATTAAGTATTCAACATGTACCCCACACTCAAAAGCATGGCATGATCAACCACCCGCATGAAATGCATGGTAGAACTTTTTCACAACTTACTTGACCAGGTCATTTAAATTATAAAATATCATTTTGGTTGATCTTTATTGGGATTCTTTTACTATGATCCTTTTATTGATTTGATCTACATTGGGATTCTTTTTCACTTCACTTTGGAAGGTGATCCATGATGGGATTCTTTTTGATCATTCACAAGGAATGTAATAATTTTTTATTAATACATCCAAGGTGGATATGTTCCATATTGGGAATCTTTTTGGATCTGATATCAGCACTATGTGCTTGTTTCTCCAGATCTTTGCTAAGCAAAACAGAGAAGAAACTAATGTGGGTGAATGAGATTCATAAGGCATCATTACCTGGTGTGTTTAGGTTACTACACACACACACACACTTGGATAAGCCAATACATACCAATACTCTGAGGTGAATTCTTTGTAGTTGAATATGAGTTTTAGATCATCACAGCATGTATCTTCTTTTCCAAGATGAGCCTACCCGCATATCAGATAAGTCATGTCAGTCTTTTGAAATTTTGAAATAAGCACAGTGAATGATATAACGACGGTAATTATATCATTTCCCTATTGAAGTATATATCATATTCTTTAACAAAATGACTTCTTTTTGTAATTTTGTAATATTTTGAATTGTTTTTGAACTTTTTGATTTTTACTCAAGGTTAAGCATGCCAATTGATTGAACTAGGAATTCAAACCGACTACGTTCAAATCTCTTGGTAAATAAATCATCCAATTGATTGTCCGTGTGGACTTGAATCAATTTGATTAACCCTTCTTCAGCATAGTCTCTCAAAAAATGATATCTAATTTCAATATGTTTTGTTTTTGAGTGCTGAACTGGATTATTTGTGATAAACATGGCTGCTTTGTTGTCAATATGAATTGGAGTGTGCAAGAAGTTAAAACCATAATTAAGCATCTGGTTTTGAATCCAGAGTACTTGAGAGCAACAAGCTGATGCTGCTATATACTCAGCTTCTGCTGTTGAAACAGACACGTTTGTCTGCTTCTTGCACTGCCAGGAGACCAGTCTGGGACCAAGAAATTGACAACTTCTAGAAGTGGACTTCCTATGGAAGTTGCATCCCTCGTAGTCACTGTCAGTGTAGGCATAGAGGTTGAAATCCCCATCCTTTGGATACCATAATCCAAGTGCAGGTTTGCCCTTGAGATATCTGAATATCCGCTTGACAACATTCACATGTGATTCCTTGGGATCTGCTTGATATTTAGCACATACACAAACACCAAACATAATGTCAGGCCTACTAGATGTTAGATACATAAGTGAAACTATCATAGATCGATAGTGAGTCTGATCCACTGATTTGCCTTCTGGATCAGGACTAATCTTCAGTTTAGTATCAACATAAGTTCTGATGGACTGACAATCGGCATATGGAATTCCTTTAACATTGTTTCCACATATTTTGATTGATTGATGAAGATTCCATCTAATCTTTGTTGGACTTGCAACCCTAAGAAGAATGTAAGTTACCCCATAGCACTCATTTGGAATTTCATTTTGCATAAGGTCTTCAAAGTCTTTGTAAAGTTGCTTGTTTGTTGAGCCAAAGATGATATCATCCACTTTGGACCAGCAACATTTCTTTTCCTTTTCTTTTTCTAAATAGAGTCTGATCAATCTTTCCTCTCTCATACCCGTGTTCAAGAAGGAAAGATGATAGAGTCTCGTACCACTTCCGTGGTGCTTGATGGAGACCATACAAGGCTTTGTCAAGCTTGTACACCCTATGAGGAAAATCTGGGTCTTCAAAGCATGGTGGTTGACTCACGTAGACTTCTTCAGCTATTTTTCCATAAAGAAAAGCACACTTCACATCCATTTGATACACAGTGAATTTCATGGATGCAGAGTATGCAAGGAAAAGTCTTATGGCTTCTAATCGAGCAACAGGAGCAAACACTTCATCATAGTCTATTCCTTCTTCTTGTGTATAGCCTTGTGCCACCAATCTTGCTTTATTTCTGATGACAATGACCCAGTCATCAATCTTGTTCCTATATAGCCATCTAGTACCGATAAGGTATTGTCCTTCGCGAATGTCTACCAGTTGCCATACTTCCTGTTTCTTGAACTGGAGCAATTCTTCCTGCATTGCCTCGATCCAGCTATTGTCTTGAAGAGCCTCTTTGATATTCTTCAATACTGTTTGACACAGAAAGCAAGAAAACAAACAGAAAATTGCAATACTTGACTTGCTTCTTGTCACCCGCTCATTAAGTTCACCAATGATGCTTGACACTGGATGATTCTGGTCTTATCTGGTGGTTGGAATGGAGTCACCAGCAATGGACATAACAAGATTCGAGACATTCAGATCATCTTAGTGAGAGGCACCTTCATGCTGTGATGAGGGAGAGTAGTGAAAGTAAACAAAGTCTTCTCCAGTTTCTGCTTCAACATCAGCAGCACTTTGAAGACTTTCATCATTTGAATTTCTCTCAGTTTCAACTAGTACTGTTGCTGGTTCTTGATTTCTGACTTCAGTCGATGGTTCTTCTGAAGGAGAGGGAAGTGTACTAGGACCATCCTTAGTTGTGAAACTCTCATTTTGTGGTTCTTGTCTGATAGGATCAGCTTGCAGTGGAACATCTTCATCAAGTTGATCGACAGAAGTAGGAGGAATTATAGGAAAATCATTTCTCCTTTCTACTGATGTAGATGATCCAGCTGATTGTAGGTTACCTACAGCAGACAAGTGAAATTGATCAAATGATCTTGTAAATGAGTCAATATCAAACAACCAGTCGGGACCATTTATTGATTTGGGAAATGAATGCTCATTGAATTGAATATTTGTTGATTCATCAATAATGTTTAATCGAGGATTAAACACTCTGAAAGCCTTTGAGACAGAGGAATAACCTATAAAGAATCCCTCATCAGACTTAGGAGCAAATTTTTCCAAATAGTCTCGGGTGTTTAATATTGATACAAGACTACCAAATGACTTGAAAAATCCAATGAATGGTTTTTTGAAAAAAAGAAGTTCATAAGGAGTCTTGTTGCTTTCTTTGACAATCAAAGTTCTATTTTGTACAAAGCACGATGTGTTGACTGCTTCTGCCCAAAAGGTAATTGCCAGCTTGGCATCGGCTAGCATTGTTCGTGCTGCTTATTTGTTAAGGAGTTCTAGCTGCACTGAATTGATGAGCAATGCCTTTGGTTGTACAAAATGAACTTAGATCTTCATTTATAAATTCAGTCCAATTATCACTTCTAATTGATTTGACTTTAAGATCAAGTTGATTTCAATTTTAATGATGAAATCTTTTGTTAATTGGGACGCTTCGTTTTTATGAAGTAAGAAGAAGACCCATGTGAATCTGGAAAAGTCATCTATGATCACCAAACAATATTGTTTCTTTCCAATGCTCATAACATGAGTAGGTCCAAAAAGATTCATATGAAGTAACTTCAATGGAGAATTATTTGTGTTCACAAACTTCGGTTTGTGGGAAGACTTATGTTGTTTCCCTTTGAGACAAGCTGAATAGTGATCAATAAAATGAAATTCTTTTTGAGGTAAACCAATTACATGATTTCATTTGACCAATCTATACATGTTTTTGAAATTGGTATGTCCCAAACGTCTATGCCAAAGGTGTGACTCACCAAAAGATGCTTTTGACAATAGACATGTTTCTTCTTTAGGTAAAGCCAAATTGAGATTTAAGACATAGGTATTATTCTTCCTCGGGGTTTTCAAGACAACCATTCTTCAGGAATTTGAAATCCTGGTTTTCAGAATGTAGCAATGGGTGTTAGTGAAGTGAGTGGAATATTTCTTGTCGCAAATCTGAGACACGTTAAGCAGATTGAAGTTCAGTTGTTCACAATAGTTCACTTTATCAAAGCTCTGCAACCCATTTGTCATAGATCCTTCACCCATAGTTCTGCCATCTTGTGAATCTCCACCAAATGCCATAGTAGTTCCTTGAATATGCTTGAAGTCATGAAGGAGGGAACTATCTCCTGTCATGTGTCAGGAGCATCCACTATCCACATACCATAGGCTATTGGACCTGTATGGACGTCCGAACCCAAGCCATGATGGTCTTGGGTTTCCCGTTCCTATCCATGACAATAACTTCTTGATATTTTTCTCTAAATTGTGACGTAGAGGATGAATTTTTGATGGATTTCTGTTGGGGTCTTGCTGATTTCATCTCATCAGTTTCAACTGAAGAGTCAGAAGAGTAATCAACACTTTGGTCCCTATTTCTATAGAGAAATTTGACCCGTTTTTGATTTTAAACATCGTTTTTGATTCATCTCTTGAATGAAAATCATGTGGTTGTTTCATATTGTGGTTTACATTTCTTTTGACACTCTTCAACTCCTTTTGATCACAGAAGTCATCATCAGAAGTTGAAACCCTGGATTGTTTGTTGTATGATAGACTTCTAATTTTGGGTTTCACAGTTGAAATTAGTTATATGGGCTTGTTTTGTGGAATTCTCAAGCCCTTTTGATTGAAGAAACAATCAGACGTGTTGTGATTTGTCATATCACAAACAAAACAATATTTGTTAAAATAACAATTTTTGGTAGAGTGATTGTTCATGTCACAGATTGAGCAGTATTCGTTGAAATAACACTCATCCTTTCTGTGATTTGACATTTCACAAATGTCACAATACATTTGTTTGTCTCTTGATGCTGATCTTGAAGTTGAGGCCTCAGTAGATTTAACAAATTTTAACTGTGCCTCAGTCTTTGTTTTCAGTGAGGAAGCAACATTAGTCTTTTTAGTAGTTTGTTTCACAACACTACTATGTTTAACTCGTTTATGTTGATTTTGTTTCCTTTTGCTCTTGTTATCATCCTTTTCAAGTTGATTTACATTATCTTTGTTGAAAATATCAAAACCAACACATTGCTTTTGTTTTGATGATTGAGACTCTGTTTTGATATTTGACTTCTAAATCAAGGGAGTTTTCCCTTTTTTTTTCTGTGAAACTTTTTCTGATTTGATTGAATTCTTAGGAGATTTGATCTCATTATCAGATCTACTTTCGGCAGAGGGTTTCAAAGAATCTTCAATCTTTTTCTTTTCCTTGAGAATTTCGGGAATGAACTTCACAAATGGCACTATTGCCTTGACTGGGCTCCTCGGTTTAATGAAATTTACAGATTTGTCCGAGCACTCTTTGATTTTGATGGGATAAGCTAATTTGATTTTATCCTCATTGTTAGGACCTGGTATTTGAACGAAATACCTAGTGATTAGCGTGTAAACCAGATCAAATAGTGCGGAATCCTATTTGATTGGCGATCCAATCAGTGAGAACACACGAAGAATCAATCAAAAATTGAATCTAACGTTAGAAGTCGATTAGAAACCGATCTAATGTGTTCTGTGAACTTGGAGAACGATTTGGGAGGCTTCTGGACGGCTAGGGTACGTCTGGAGTTGTAATGGTATGAATGCCTTCGTTTTTCCACGAATTGGGTCTATTTATAGGTTAGTATTGTTCAATCGTGCGACTGGACCATAAGTATGATTCAGTCGTGCGATTTTACCATGCGGTTGATTCATCCGCACGACTGAGTGTTCAGTCGTGCGACTGAGCCAATCTTATGTGTCAATCATACGACTGATCCAGTCTCCTGGTTCAGTCGTGCGACTGAGTCAATCGTATGAAGTTATTCATGCGTATGGTCCATTCGCATGGGCCATTCGCATGAGAACTTCATTAAGTTAAGTTTGAATGTTTTAATTAATATAACTTGATGTGTAACCATTCAAACAATCATAAACCCAATTAATCAATTCAATAACGACTCATTAATGAAATATTAAACATTACAAATCACAAACAATCCATATCATTTCATTAATCAATTCATATTACATCATAGTCAGACAAACAAGATCTATTACATTACAAATCATGATCTAGGGACATACATGCATCAACAAACTCCCCCTTGGACCTAGATCTCTCTAATCTCTTGTCTTCTGCATAACCTCCTTGTACTTCTTGTACTTCTCCTCTTTTGTGACTCCCGCGTGAATTTCAAACGCGAAGCAGAGTCGTATAACATTTTGAAACTGGAGAGCTTGTACAATGTCCTGCGTGTCATAGAACAGTGGCCACTTGTATAATGTATAGACATCATTAGCCGACAAGTTAGTAAGCCACATCGGGTCGAATACCCTGATCGTATCCATTTGTCCCTCTTTGCTTAGGACTATGACCGCTTCAGCTGTTCTCCAATCATAGTACCACCACTTAAAGTGTGGAGTGAAGTCCTGTGGCATTTCCCTGAGTGGGATTCTCGACATTGTGCGCGGAGGACTCCACTTCAACACAATCTTGGGCTTGCCAGTAATGGCATCAACCTCAGACCTTCTTATGTACCTAGTCGGCTGTTGGGGTCTGAAGTTAACCCATCTGGTGTGGTACTCCTTCTTAAGGGCAGCCTCGAACCAGCCTGACATCTTCCTCGGGTCAGCATACAAAAGCTTTAGCTTAGCCAGCTGGTTGAGCTCAAAACCTGGTAGAGTCTTCAGATCATGTGGGAATCTGAAGTACTCTATGCCCTGTTCTCTCTTAACTGCATAGGCATTAAGATCATCAAAATACGCCCATGCTATAATCCTGCCAGACACCTTGTGGTGTTTCTTGACTCTGTAGAGCTTGGTGTAGGCATCTTTCTTCGGTGCAGCACGTTGGGCTCTAACTTCTTCAAAACATGCAGCCCACTCAGCCTTTCGAATGTCAACATCATCATTTGAGGCTTGGGCTGTTCCTTCTGCCTTCCCAGTTTCCTGCTCCATCTTGTTCAATACCTCAAAAGTATCACTGACGTGGGACTCACCCAGATTGGGGACCACATTACCCTCATTGTCAGCGTACTGAGGGTACTCCTCTGCGGTGATATCTTCGACCTTGACTTCATCAACATCGTTGAGCTCTTCATCACTGGTCGAATCACATGTTGGAGCATCTTTCACTATTTCATCCGGATTGAGCTTGAAAAGCTCTGCGAGTTGCTCGTTTGACAGGTCATGAATTATTTCCCCTTCTTTAGGGGTGTAACTCACAGACCTTCTTACGATCCCTTGCAGATCAAGAATCATGGTTAGTTGAGTCTTGACCTGTTGAAGGGGAGCAACATCAAACTCATCTCTTTGATAATTTGGATCTGTTTGATTTAAACATTCAACACATAAATCATTAGTAAGTAATCAAACAGAAATACATTAACTTAATATATAAACATTCAATACATTGTTTTTAATACAGGATTCAGACACAAAAGTAAATAAATACATAAAACATCTAGTCTTTACTTTTATCTTGAATCAAAGTCTCATCACTCGGAGGAGCAGAGGTGGTAGCTGATTGGTCCTGTCTATTCTTGGACCTCCTTTTTTGACCTGAAGCAGAGGCCGATGCAGCCGCATCCCCTCCTTCTGCTTCATCATCGTCTTTCCCTTGTCCTCTCTCCGTCAGTTTCTCCTCATCCTCTGTATCCTGCTCTTCATCTTCATCATCATCTTCATCATCATATTCACCATCATCTCCATCATCTCCATCCCCTTCCTTGATCTTTAAGGGCTCATCCTTTGATCCCTTGAGCCGCAGCATGATGGTCTTGTTGGTGGTCTCCAACTCCTCTATCCTTTTGGCTGATTGGGCATGCTGCTCCTGGAGTTGGGACATCTCTACACGCTGTGCATCCATCAGCTGAGCCTGCTGCTCTATAACACGAGCCTGCTCTGCCATCTGTTGAGATTGGGCAGCAGTCAGGTCGGTAAGCTGGCGTATCTGTGCAGCTTTCTCCTCATCGGCAGCTAGTAAGCGCATCACCATCCGGTTTAGCGCTGACAGCTGTTCCTCTACCCCGATTGGAGGTAGAGGTGATCCATAAGAATGTGAGGTATGGGCTGACGGTCCTGCTTGGTGTGAGGTGGTGGTGGTGGTGGCTGTAGTGAAGATGGGTCGGTAAAATGGTGGAGGTGATGTGGGTGTAAATGGTATGGTGGTGGATGGGATATGTATAGTGGTGGTAGGTATGGTGGTGGCTGTGGCAGATGTGGTGGCTGTGGTGGTGGATGGTAGCTGTGGTGGTGGTGGTGGTGGTGGTGGCTGTGGTGGTGGATGGTATTGCTGTGGAGGTGGTAGTGGTGGCTGTGGTGGTGGATGTAGAGGCTACGGTAGTAACGAAGGTCAACCGACGCTTCTTCTTCTTCAGACCATGGGGCTGAGCCATCCTCTTCCTCCTCGTCCCTGTGGAGGTGGATGCTCCCCCTACAACCCTGCCTGCTGAACCCGGAGCATAACTCGGGTCAGTATCCGTCTCTCTGGAGTCTCTCGGGTGTTCACCAACCACCCGTAGCCCGTGTTCTGTGGGAACAACCTTGCTTCCCACAGTTCGCGTGAGGGGCTCCTCATCAGACTCCTCCTCCTCCTCAGCACCATGAACAAACTCCTGATGAATTCCGGCTGTCTCAGCAACATCTCCAGCTGGGGCAGACACTGGGGGTATAACATCTGACATAGTGCCTCTCGGTGGAGCAGGCATATCGTCCCCAGCGTCTCCACTATCATCATCATCCGAGTCAATCTCTGGGAGTAGCAGCCTCTCATCATCAGAGTCACTGTCCTCATGACGCCATTTGCGTCTGCCTGGAGCCACATACCTCTCGTTGGCCAGGTGGCCAATCAATCTCTTAACTTGGGGCTTCACCTGCTTCCCCCTATAAACCCTCATCCGACCCAGAGTCGTATCATCCATGATCTCCAGTGCCACTGCATCATGACTCTCTTTGGGCAGATGTGGCAGCTTCTCGTTGAAGATGAGCTGTAAAAACCTGGGGTACATACAAAACCCCTCCTTTCCCTTTGCCTCCAAGTTCTCCACCAGATAGGAGAATATCATGCTAGAAAAGCTGAAGGGGTGGTTCAGCACCAGTGCCACGTAGGCATTTTGGATCTGGTCTGAGAGGTCGTCGAACCCACCCCTCCTCGAAGCAACGCACTTAAGGATCACATGGGCTAAGTACTTGTACTAGGGGCACAGGTTGCTCTTGTTGAGCACACCTGAGTTTATGTCCCCAGCGTACTTGATCCTCAGAAAGCATCCCCTCACGGTCAGTGGATGTAATCTGGTAGGATGATCAGTATCATCTCCAAACTCTAGGACCCTCTGGATGTCAGCAGCAGTGATCTCGATATCATGACCCAGTATAGAGCTCCTAATGCTGTAGGGCTCACGAGAGCGGTCCACAGAGGCATTCTCCCAGAATGCCTGATGTAGTGATCTATAGGGCGTGCAAGGAGTGGAGATAGCCTTATGTATCCGGGACCGTCTGAGGAAGGCTATAATATCGGTGAACTCGGCCCCGTTCCTAGTAGTGTGATCCAAATGAGCACAGATGTTGTGCTTTGGATTTATGGACCATCTCTCAGCCATATCCTGAAAAACACATGACATAGAACCATTAGTACATAATACATGAAAATTTTGTTCTAAGTGTAATGTTGAAATCATTCTGATTCATTCGTGCGAATGAATCATGCGACTGAAGTCAGTCGGCTGTCCTTTCATGCGACTGAGCTCATTCTGGTCAATGTGACATGCGATTGGGTTCAGTCTGCTGACTGAGTCTGCGAATGGTTCAGTCGGCCGACTGAGCTCAATCGCATGGTTCATTCGGGCGATTTACCCAATCGCAAGTTTCAATCGTGCGATTGGAGTTCATCCGGGCGACCAGTCGCCTGTCCTATAGTTCAGTCGCCAACCGTTCGAATCTTTAACAAAACAAGTGTTTTAACATAGATAACCGGTTCAATAGACTCGCAATCTTGTTACTAATAACCTATTATACTTAATTTTAACGTTTTGCATAGTTTTGGTAGGTTATTAGGTCTGTTAAGTCTCGGTTCTTGTTTTACAGTCGAATAACCCAAATTAGGGTTTAAATCCTTCAAGTTTTGGGAAGATGGAACTTCAAACTACCTGTATAATCAATACCGAGAGTCAGTGAATCAAGATCAAGAAGAAAACAAAGGCTAATGAAATTTTGGCAGAGTAACGGTAGGGTGTGCGACTTGAGAGCGATTGGGGTGTGATGAATGAAATGCGATCGACTGTGCCCTTTAAATACTGAAGCTGGGTTCAATCGGCCGACTGGCCTCAGTCGCTCAGTTCATCGGGCGACTGAGGCTCAATCGTGCGATTGGCCCAAGTCAGTCGCATGCTGTTGTCGGTCGACTGACTCAATCGTGCCTTTTTCATTCGCCTGTTCAGTTGACCGAATGAGTCTCAGTCGGCCGACTGACTCATTCGCCCCCTTCCAATCGGTCGAATGGGTCATTCTGATAAGCCATTCGTGTGAAAGGCTCAATCCCATGTCCATTCGTGCGAATGGAAGCCATTCGCATGGTTGGTCCATTATCATGGTCCAATCGTGCGAATGGGTCACACTTAGTTAATTTTCTGCCATTTTTACCAATTTACATTTAAAACCCTTTTAACTTTTGAAATTAACGTTATGAGCTTTTATCATCTCAGACATGATCATTTTAACTTGAAAACCTTTTGATCACCTCAGACGTGATCCTTTTAAACAATTCAGTCACCTCAGACGTGACCCGTTTAAACATTTAAAGCACATGTGATCATCTCAGACATGACCCTTTTAGTGAGTTGATTCCTTACTGATTTTCCTGATGTAGTCCGACAAACTAACAAACTAAAACTACTAACTAACTTAGAAAATTTAAACTAAATACTCAAAACAAGACTTGTTTTTGGCTTTTTGTGAGAGATAAATCCTAAGATGGACATCTACGGGATTTGGTTCCGGAATAGACAGCTTCAACTTGGATTGACCACACCTGGACCAATTCAATTTTGGAATCATACAGGCAAGTCAAATCATTTGGGACTTGTTATCAAAATCTTTTGATGCTCAATTCTTGGTGTTCATCCAGAGTCATTAGCAACTTTAGGGAATCATACTGGAACTCTTAGACTTTCACATTGATTTGAACTTTCGAGAATTGCAGCCACAATGATTGTCAATATATTTGTCCACTTAAATCCATACACAGACTTTTGACACAGACTGGTGATTGTTTAGGTTTAATTATTTCAACTAACATTTATGGATCCCACACTTATATGGTAATCAACATTCCTCAGGAGCTTTTGAGCGGTCTACGGGTATTATTACAAGAAGAGACTATTCTTAGAGCTTTCAAAGAGAAGCCAGTCCTCAGGTCAGTGCCATCGCACAGCAGAGAGGCGGCAAACAACAATGAATTCTAGAATATCTAGGTTATGCTTATCCTCAGGTCAGTGCCATCGCACAGCAGAGGGGCACACAACCTATCTCCTTGTTAGAGCAGCTTATTTTATTTTGCACAAAATGCACCAACAACATAAGTCATTAGCTTTATAGCATTTGTCTTTCATTTTTTTCTTGCTTTGCTCTAATTATGGTCATCCGCACACATTTGTGGCGTTTACATGCTCATTACCCCTTATTGGAATATTGTTGATTGTGTTAACCAGTGATAAGATGGAAGCCCACAGTCAGTTGAACAACTTAGTTTGATCTTGAGATCACCAGTCAGGTCTAATCATCTATTGTGTTGAATCTACCGACATATCATTTGTGGTCTAGCAACCTCTAGGTCTACTTTCTTTGTGTTACCTTAGGAGTTACCAGTTTTCTATCATCTTCCTTTTATATTGCTTAGACTACACAGACTTATACTTTGAATTTTGCATCTTTTCTAAACTTACATTTTTAAAGTCCCTCTTGATTTGTTCCTGTGTACTATCATTTTCCAAAGGTTTTGAATCGGTATCACAGATACGATCTACCTTATATCAGCTATCCACTCCTTCTCCCTCGTTTTTTTTTAATGTTAACTTGCTGACATATTCTCCCCCTAAAATACTAAAATCATTACTGGTTTAATTATTTTAGGATTTTAATAAACAGCAAAATAACATGAGTTTAAATTAAACAGACTAAAATAAACAAATAAAATAAATTAAAAAGGAAACTTTAACTAAACTACATCGGACTACACATGATCATCATCAGGAATAACCTCACTTTTCTTTTTAACGCCGTTGACCTCTAGCAAATATTGAAAACGTGGTTTATCAAAGGCTTTAGTATAGAGGTCAGCGCGTTGAAAATCAGTATTAATTTTTACCACATCAATTAAGTTCTTGTCAAAACAGTCTCTTATGAAATGGTATTTAATACCGATGTGTTTGGTCTTTGGATGTTGGAGTGGATTTTTAGTTACTGCAATTGCAGCAGAGTTATCAACAAAAATAGGAGTAGAAGAAACTTTAAACCGTAATCCCGCATTTGCTGTTGAATCCAGATGATTTGTGAACAGCAACTTGCAGCAGCAACATACTCAGCTTCACAGGTTGACAATGCAACCGATGTCTGCTTCTTACACTGCCAGGTAACTAATCTTCTCCCAAAGAATTGACACCCTGCTGATGTAGACTTGTAGTTCATCTTGCAGCCCCCGTAATCCGAGTCACTATACGCGGTAAGCTCAAAGTCATCATCATGAGGGTACCACAACCCAAGTGTGGGTGTACCCTTCAGATAACGAAAAATCCTCTTGACCCCGATCAGATGGTTGACCTTAGGCTTAGCCTGATATCTAGAACATAAACATGTAGCATACATGATATCAGGTCTTGAGGCAGTGAGATACATGAGGGATCCAATCATTCCTCGGTACATCGTGGCATCTACAAGATCTCCATTTTCATCAGGTGCTATATCGTGATTCGTAGCAAGTGGAGTCCCAGCAGCAGAAGCATTCTCCATGTCAAAGCGACTGAGAATGTCTCCTACATACTTGGTCTGATGTAGAAAGATCCCATTTGGAGTCTGATCCACCTGTAACCCGAGAAAGAACTTCATCTCCCCCATAGCACTCATCTCAAACTCTTTCTTCATAACTGCTTCAAACTCTTTGCATAACTCTTCGTTCTTTGAACCGAAGATTATGTCATCAACATAGATCTGTACGAGCAGTAGGTCGCCATCTTTTTCTTTAATAAACAGCGTGCAGTCAATGACTCCCCTGCGAAAGCCGTGTTTCACAAGATGAGTCGAGAGTTTCTCATACCAAGCTCTTGGAGCTTGATGAAGCCCGTATAAAGCCTTGTCGAGCTTGTAAACTCTATCCCGATGATAAGGATCTTCAAATCCCTCGGGTTGACTGACATAGACTGTTTCTCTGATTTCCCCATGAAGGAATGCACTCTTCACATCTAATTGGTAGACTTTAATCTTCATGTACGATGCATAGGCAAGGAAGATACGAATGGCTTCCATCCTTGCCACGGGTGCAAACACCTCATTGTAGTCAATCCCCTCGACTTGGCGAAAACCCTGAACCACCAATCGAGCTTTGTTCCTGATAATGACCCCTTGGTCATCCTTCTTGCATTTCAGTACCCATTTGGTGCCAATGACTTTAGCACCTTTGGGTCTATCAACCAGAGTCCACACTCCTAACTTCTTGAACTGCAGAAGTTCTTCTTGCATGGCACTCACCCACGCCTCATCATTTAGTGCATCACTGACATATTTTGGCTCAAACTGCGAGACAAAACACCGATAAGCACCATCATGAATGTAACCCTTCTCCATAACCGAGGCGTAATCAGCTGAGTATAGCTAATTTCGGGTTTGTACTCCTGATCTGACATCCCCAATGACATTGTCAAGGGGATGATAGACGTTTAGTCGTGATCCTGGAGTAGTAGGAACAGCTACCTCAGAGCCAAGATTATGAACATTTGGTTCTGCATCTGAGGTAGATGGAGTTTGAGGTTCCGAAGTCGAAGGTGCATCAGTGGTAGATGCTTGTGGACTTTCAGGAACTGGAACATGTTCCTCCTGACTATTCTGGGCATCTGCTTCAGCTTCATCTTCAGAGGAGGAGTCATTGTCATCGACTACTCCCCATGACTGAGTAGATGATTCTCCCTGTGAGCTAGATGGTGTATTCAGGATATCATACATATCCTAGTAGCTAACTCATCATCCGAGGGAGAGAGGGGGATGTTGAAGGACTTGAAGAATCCATCATAGTCGAAGAAGTAGGCGGGTCCTTTGCCAGTAGGTGGCGTGGTATATCGCTGAACGTCAACATTACACCACACTTCTACAAGACCCGTTGAGTTGTTGTAAACTCGCTTGTTCGGTATGTTGTATCCTAGAAAGATTCCTTCATCCGCCTTCTCGCTGAATTTGCCTTCTTGTGTCTTCTTCAGAAGTGTGCACGGCGCGCCAAAAGGTTCAAGATACTCCAAATTCGGTTTGCGTCTTTGTAGTAGCTCGTAACATGTCTTTCCGTGGCGCTTGACTATCAGGACTCGATTCAGTGTATAACATGCATTTGCCACTGCTTCATTCCAGAATTGGATAGGCAGTTTCGAGTCTGCCAGCATAGTCCATGCTGTCTCTATCAAGCTTCTGTTCTTTCTCTCAGCAACTCCATTCATCTGAGGCGTGTAGACAGAAGTGAATTGATGCACAATTCCCTTTTCCTTGCAGTATGCCTCCATCCACTGGTTCTTGAATTCTGTCCCGTTGTCTGAGCGTACTTGTCTAACCTTCAGCTTGTAGAGAGATTCCAGTGTGGTTACTAACTCCTTGAATGACTCAAATGTTTTTGATTTGGATTTCAGAAACATTACCCAAGTGAACCTTGAGTAGTCATCGGTGACCACAAAACAGTACAAGTCGCCTGCAATGCTCTTTGTACTGACTGGACCAAACAGATCCATGTGAAGAAGTTCAAGAGGAAGTTCTATTGAATGAACTTTCTTTTCCTTATGAGACTTCTTCGTCTGTTTACCTTTCTTGCAAGCTACACAAAAGTCAGGAAGCTGGAAGTTCTTGACATTAACTCCTCTCACCAAATCCTTCTGAATCAAATGATTCATCTTCCTTTGACTAATGTGTCCCATTCTCCTATGCCAGGAGATGGATACTTCTCAGTAGCTTTAGATAGAAAGCACTGAACCTCATGATCCGTTGTAGTAGCTGTTGACAGATCCAAGACATAAAGGTCTTTATATCTTGAAGCAGTCATCAGAACTTGGTCCTCTGGGATCACGTAGTCTTTTTCAGCACGTAACACTTCTTGTTGTCGAAGATGAATTTAAATCCTTTATCACAGATTTGGGAAACAGAAAGTAAGTTATTTTGAAGTTGTTGAACGTAGTTCACCTTATCAAACTTAACTTTCTGATTTCCCACTTCTCCCTGAGCTGTGATATAGCCTCCCTTGTTTCCAGCAAAGGAAACATGCCCTCCTTTTATTTGCTTGACGTTTGATAAAAGGGCGCTATTTCCTGTCATGTGCCTGGATGCTCCGCTGTCTACAATCCACGTGTTAGTCTCAGCACTGTATCGAACACCCTGCACATACAAAGTAAATAATTAGTTTAGGTTAGGAACCCAAGCCTTTACTTGCTTGGGTTTCCCAGAGGCATCACACATCATAAACTCCACCCATTGACCCTTAGAGGGTGAGGGTAGCTCAGGTTCCTTCTTGTCATCAATATCAGACACGCAGGATGACTTCTCTTTCCATAAGCCAGACTTGTGCAAAGCCTGTTTATGATAAACAGTCGACTGGCTTACAAGTTGAACTTTAGGTTCACTAGTTCTTCTAGGTGGAGTCAGAGAACTCCTCTTAGAAGACCTAGGCTTAGAGTCCTGAAGTTCAATCTTCTTCCTAGGTGTCTGATAGAAGGGACAATAGGAAGCAATGTGTCCACATTCTCCACAGTTGTAGCATGACCGGCTATCAACTTTATGAGTAAACTTTCTTTGTGGAGAAGTGTGTGACACTCTAGTAACATCAATCACTTTAGGTTTTGACTCTGGTTCTTTTGATGTTTTCTCTGGTTTAACGAAGTTAACTGTTTTAACCTGTTTAACATCTTTCTCTTTTTGGTTAACTGGTTTTTGACTTGAAGCATGCGAAAATTAACATTAGAAGTCTTTTAGGTTCTGATTTGACTCTGTTTGACCCTAACTTTAAGTTAACTTTTTCAAATTCCTTTTCCAGATTAACACAAGGCAGTTTACCCTTTGCCTTTGAAGTGGCCTCCTTTTGTTTATGTCCAGATTCAATAGATGAACATGAGGTATCTGGATCACTAACAAGAGGAGTAGACACCACGTGATCCTTGATGGGGTTATTATTTACTGGTCTAGTCTTAGTGTTCATCAAGGTCTCAGGTGGTGGTGGAACCACTTTGTAACCCAATCCCTCCCCGTTATTCCTTTCTCTCACTAAGTGTTGAACTATGTGTGAAGAACTAGTCCAACTATACAGTTTCTGTTTTAATGAGTTTACTTCTACTTCTAGAACTGCCTTTTGTTTCTTAGTGTCTTCTAGGGAGTTAAGATAGTACCTAATGTCATTAGCTTGGTTAAAGGCAACTACTTCGGTTTCCCTAAGCTGTTCAGTCAAAAGGTCTATCTTTTCTTTATAACTATGCTCATTTTGTTTTAATACTCTATTAGCCTCAGTGCACAGTTGCAAGTCTTTTACTAAGTTATCATTATGATCTAATAACCTAGCAAATTTTTCATCTATGCTATTCCTAAATGTATCACAAGCAGAACAAGCATGATTATCAAACATTTGGTCAGTAGTACTTACCTGAGTTGGTTCAGAAGAGTTAGCCATCAACACAGCATCAGATGTCTCTGGTTCTGGTGATTCTGTCTTTTCTGTTTCTGACGTGGAAGTCTCCTCTTTAGGCTTGTAACTGACCTCGGTTGCAGTTGCTTCTTCACTGTGTGACATAGCTATCTCAACTGCTAGATCACCTTCACTCGCAGAATCATCATCAATATCCTCTACACTTGCAATGTTTGATTCCCCTGGTGAGACAAACCTAAAGCTCCAATCCTGTCCTTCATCATCATGAGCAGTCAAGGCTTTTGGATCCTTGCTTGATGAAGTAGAACTGGAAGCTTGCTTGTCTTGGCGAGTAAAGGACGAGAATGGGTTCCCGTTACCCGTCTTCTTTGGCTTGACACATTCTCTCTTGAAGTGCCCCTTCTCTCCACAGTTGAAGCAGGTCACTTTGCTTTTGTCAAAGCCAAATGTGGTATCCTTAGTAGCTACCAAGTTCTGTCCGGTCTTTTTAACAAACTTCTTTGCCCTCCGGACAGCACTAGCTAAGGCCCACATTATATCCATCCTCTCAAGCTCCATTTCGTCCACTTGCTCGTAATCCTCGTCTGCCAGATGGCAGTTTCCAATCTTCCCGGCAACAAGTCCATCATATGAATGAACCACTGCAGCCAAAAGATCCATATGCTCTCGAGCTACTTCCACAGTCACATTACTGAGGTTCTCGGTCTTCAGTTTAGTAGCACTTGCTTCTGATCCAATATAGTGGGTACAAGAAGACCCTGACGTGTCTGATCCTGAAGGAGAAGCATGTGAAGGACCCGACGAGCTAGACACAAATGCAGTCTGGAGAGGTGCTCCAGATGTCTTAGCTTGAGGCGTGGCGTTGTACAAAGCTGGATTTTGTGTGTACGAAGACTTCTGAGCTCTGTACTTCATCCTTAGTGCTTCTTCTCGCAACTTAAGAATGAAGTCGTTAATATCCAGCTTTGCAAGCATTCCATTCTGTCTCAGGTTAGACACGAATGAAGCCCACTTATCAGGCAATCCGTCTGCAAAGTTACTAACTTTCTCTTCCATGGTCGTTTCCCCCCATGTGTATGCAGTTCGCTCATCAAATGGTAGAATCTATCGATGACGTCGTCTAAACTCTCGTTACCAATCGATGAGAAGTTATCTAATTCCTTCTTTAACTCCTTGGCCTTGATTGCCTTCAACGAAGCATTCCCATCATACCTCTTCTCTAGCTCATCCCACAGTTTCTTGGACTGCTTATTGTCTGAGTACTGGTGGAATATGTCTTTGGGGATAGACTGTGTAATCAATGCATAAACCCTTTTCTCTGCATTGTACTTAACTTTCTGCGCGTCCGTCATCCCACCTAACGTTAGCTTAACTCCATCAGCTCCCATCGGTGTACTATATCCAATCTCGATGGCTTCCCACAGATTCGGATCCACTCCATTGAGGTAGATCTCAAAACGTTGTTTCCAGTGGGGAAACTCATCTAACGTCAAGAGCTTTGGTGGTTTATTATGATTACCCACCTCACTCTCAAGTAACAGCAGGTTCTGTATCCTAGAGTCCTTCCCAGCAGTAAAGGCTGACATTTGATCTTCCATGTCGAATAACTTTAAGTCTAATCAAACAAACTTTCACTGGTGCGATTGAAGGATGCGAATGGTCTAGTCGTGCGTATGAACTCTGCGACTGGTTCAATCGTGCGGCTGAACTGAGCGATTGGTTCAGTCGTGCGAATGAATCTGATGCGTATGAGCTATGCGAACGAACGGTTCAGTCAGCCGAATGAAGGTGCGACTAGGTCCAATCGTGCGTCTGGGCAATGCGAATGGAGTCCAGTCGTGCGAATGGGTCACTCGTGCGACTGAAGCTGCTGTTTTGCGAAATTTTCTAGGTTTGACGTGTTTCAGCCGTAAAAATTCGGATTTTCGCAAGGTCTAGTTGCCTAAGTCCGTAGAAACCAAACTTTGATGAGCAGGGAACGTCCAAGATCACTATTGACACTAAAGATTGCGTTTTTAGTGCAAAAACACAAACTTTTGTGCAATCTTGATTGAATCACACGTAATCAAGAGCAAAAGCTCTGATACCACTTGTTAGGACCTGGTATTTGAACGAAATACCTAGTGATTAGTGTGTAAACCAGATCAAATAGTGCGGAATCCTATTTGATTGGCGATCCAATCAGTGAGAACACACGAAGAATCAATCAAAAATTGAATCTAACGTTAGAAGTCGATTAGAAACCGATCTAATGTGTTCTGTGAACTTGGAGAACGATTTGGGAGGCTTCTGGACGGCTAGGGTACGTCTGGAGTCGTAATGGTATGAATGCTTTCGTTTTTCCACGAATTGGGTATATTTATAGGTTAGTGTTGTTCATTCGTGCGACTGGACCATAAGTATGGTTCAGTCGTGCGATTGAACCATGCGGTTGATTCATCCGCACGACTGAGTGTTCAGTCGTGCGACTGAGCCAATCTTATGTGTCAATCATACGACTAATCCAGTCTCCTGGTTCAGTCGTGCGACTGAGTCAATCGTATGAAGTTATTCATGCGTGTGGTCCATTCGCATGGGCCATTCGCATGAGAACTTCATTAAGTTAAGTTTGAATGTTTCAATTAATATAACATTATGTGTAACCATTCAAACAATCACAACCTAATTAACCAATTCAATATTGACTCATTAATGAAATATTAGACATTACAAATCACAAACAATCAATCTCATTTCATTAATCATATCAAATTACATCAGAATCAGATAAACAAGATCTATTACATTTCGTATCATGATCTAGGGACATACATGCATCAACACTCATTTGATTTAATAGAAACACTTGGTTTATTTTGAGTATTTGTTATCTGTGAAACTACTGATTTTGTTTCGATAATCATAGGTTCAGTTTGCTCAGAAAGAGTGAGTGACTCAGGCATGACAATGTAAATGTCATTATATGGAGGGGGCATGAATTGTATCCTATCCCAGTCATGTCCTTCGGATCTTTTTATGAATCAAGCAACTCTTGCAGCTTTGCTAAAGACAGTTGAAACTTTTCAAGTTTCACTTCAATGGCTAATTGCTCAGCATTGGATTGAGTTAACAATTCAGTTAACTTTTCATTTTCGGCTGCAAGAGTGTACTTTTCCTCATGCAATTTTTCAATGTCAGCAATCAAATATTTGATTTTAATTTCAAAGCTTTTCATTTTATGTTTAAACATTTTAGATTTTACTTTTACTTTTTTGATTTTAGCAGCTAGTTTGTGATTATTCTCACGGTATACTTGCAGTTCCTTAATACATTTATCACTGCAAAGATTTAATTTTACCTCAGATTGCATTAGAGTGGGGCCATCGTTTATATGAGTCATAAGAGCATGGTTTTAAAATTGAGGCTTCACTTCCTCAGCATACAAGCTCTAATCACACACTCCATCTTGTTTGATGACAAGTACATTTGAAGTAGTTTGGCTGCTTCCATGAGCTTGTTAGTCAGTTGAGGCTGACTTTGGTGAGATTGCTGATGCTGACTTTGATGATGAAATTGTTGTTGATTACTTGGTTAGAAGCTTGAACTAGGTTGTGATGATGATTGACCATGAGAATTTCTCTGAAAGTTGTTGTTATTTCTTCTCGGTGCATTTCATTCCCTTGAGAAGTGTCCAGTCATACCACAGTTGAAACACTTAACCTTGGACTTGTCATATCCAAGTTTAGTACTTTCATTCAAACTCAGCTTCCTTCCCTTTCTAAAGAACTTTTTAGCCCTTATAGCTATCATGGCCATTTGCCACTGCAGATCCATTTCTTCCATATCATCGGGATCCATTTCTTCTAAGTCTTCTTGGATCAGATGAGCTGAAGTGAGTCTTCCCCCTAAGTATGCTTCAAAACTAGCAACAAAGGCTTATAAGTAGCCTTTTACTCTTCCGATCTCTGGTTAGCAAGGATGCTTAAGGGAGTGGCAGTTGATTGAGTTGATGTTGATGGCTTGCTTTGCGATGGAGTAGAAACAAATCCAGTTGATCTTGCTTGATCTCTTGGGGAGAGAAATCATCTTCTTTAGTGACAAATGCATTTTCCACATAATGAGATTCTGATGGAAATTTATAAGCCTTAATGACTTGTGGTCCACTGCGGTTCCTGCTCCTCTCATCAAGCTCAAGGGCTTCAATCTTTGCAATCATTATATCCAAATTGTTGCTCTCCAGATCAAGTGTATTCTTCAGCATGGTTACATTCTGCTTCCAACTTTCAGACTATGTAACATCTTTTTGTTCATCTCCTTCTTCTTGTAAGTAATCCCATAATCTCTAGATCATTTACCAACTACACAAACCGATGCAGTTGCTTTGAGATTGACTCCTTCTTGGTATGGTGGAAGGTTTCAAAATGATTCACAAGCTTGTCTTTATTGATCTCAGAACTTCACTGTTGGAGCATATATAGTCATATATAGTGTGTCCGTCGCTTGTCGAATAGTCTAGGCTTAATGTAATACACCTGATATGTTGTAAACACATGAAACTGGGTCATTCGCAGGAGCATATGCGAATGAGACTCAGTCGTGCGACTGAGCCTTACTAATGGGCCAATCGTGCGACTGAGAGATGCGATTGGGTCATTCGTAAGACTGAACCATAAGTATGGTCCAGTCGTACGATTGAACCATACGCATGGTCCAGTCGTACGATTGAACCCTACACATGGTCCAATCGCATGAATGGGCCCATTCGCATCCAATATGGTCCGAGGCCTATATATACCAGTTTCAATGTGTAGAGAGATTAAGGGTTTGGGGAGGGAGTCTGCCCAGAGCCTGGGGCTGCCGGATGAGAAGGGAGATCATGCTCGATCTCCCCTTGCCAAGTGTCTTGATTCTTATGTTGTAACGATCTTGTAATCATTAGGTTTTATCAATGAAACCATTTTATTATAGATCGTGTTTATTGTTTGTCTCTTGGTTTTTGCTGTTGTTTATCCTTCCGTCAAGAACATGCTCGGATGTTTACCGATCCAGTGACTTCACAATTGGTATCAGAGCCGGTTACTGCTGGAATGATCTAACAATCATTCTAGCAACCCGAGCTCTTGATTTCTGGATCTATTTCAGATTCTTGACGTTAAACCCACTTCGTGTTCTTCGTGTTTTGCTCAGATCTTGTTACGTGTGTTGTTTCTATGTTAAAATCAAACTCGAAACCACGTTCCTATGACCCTTGGGAATCTGATGATGTCTATTTTGTTTTGGTTCATGTAAAATTCATCAAATTAGGGTTTTTGGCAGCTTTGGCGGCTGCAGATCTGAAAATCTGCGTGCAGACCCATTCGTGCGACTGGACCATGCTAATGGACCATTCGTGCGACTGGACCATGCTAATGGATCATTCGTGCGACTGGACCATTCGTGCGACTGGACCATGCTAATGGACCATTCGTACGACTGGACCATGCTAATGGACCATTCATACGACTGGAATGCGACTGGACCAGTCTTATGACCAGTCATGCTACTGGACCAGTCTTATGACCAGTCATGCTACTGGACCAGTCTTATGACAAGTCATGCTACTGGACCAGTCTTATGACCAATCATGCTACAGGACCAGTCTTATGACCAGTCTTACGAATATATCATTCGTATCATCCATTCACATGAATGTGATATTTGTCCTCCACGTCATACGAATGAACGGTGTTCCAGACCAAAAAAAAATAAAAAATAATAATTCTGGAACTACCTTTTTGCACAGATTTGAGGATGAGCAAAGCACATTCACCCTGAGATTCTTTTGTCAAATAAGTTTGATGTATACCCCATTATTCGTCGGACTTCCAGAATAGGTGAATGAAGTTGGAACACGAAAGAGAGATGAGAAGATGTCAGCAGTCGGTGCTGATTTTGTGGGGTAGTCAGGAGCATCTGACTATTTATGGGCCAATCAAGTTATATTTATCCGCACAGAGAGGATTCTCATTCTTAGGAGGAATCCATGTATAGAGAAATTGAAGACGCAATCAGAAAGTGATGATGTGAGAAGGTTTCTGATGATGAATCTACATGCATGCTGATTTGTTTGATATTGTTAGCTGTGGATTGGAACCTTCAACCTTTTGCCCAATACACCGTATGAAGACGCCAAGAGAGCACAACGTTTATATATTGGGATATTCTGAATGTGAGGGGGAATATCTGCAGGTGTTAATGTTAATCAGGTTAGCCTGTGTGAAGATTGAAGCAATGGAAAACTATTCATGTCATTATCTGGAAAAATCAGTCATATGGGGAATCTTGATGCTGTGATGGTGTTCTGCAAAGTAAACGAAAGCTATTGTGCCTAAATTCATTTTCAGGGATATTGTAGCAACCTGACGGATCGGCAACATTGGCTAATATGGTTTTCGTTTGATTCTATTGACAACCAGAGCAAAGATTGACTGAAGATTGTAAGAGGTGTTATCTACTATTCGCAAGCAACGTCCAAGGGGGAATTTGTTGGAGCATATATAGTCATATATAGTGTGTCCGTCGCTTGTCGAATAGTCTAGGCTTAATGTAATACACCTGAGATGTTGTAAACACATGAAACTGGGTCATTCGCAGGAGCATATGCGAATGAGACTCAGTCATGCGACTGAGCCTTACTAATGGGTCAGTCGTGCGACTGAGAGATGCGATTGGGTCATTCGTAAGACTGCACTGTCACACCCCAACCTTGACGGCGGAAACGTCGAGATGTGAGGGTTACGATTGTTCACAGCCACATAACGCTATTTATTAAATCCAAATATATTAATCATAAGATTCAATTGTAACATTACAAGCAAAAGTTTCAACAAAGAATACATCATGTACAATGCTACAAATAACATGATCATCCATTTTATCTCTAGGTCCAATCCTAGATGTGATAAGCTTCAAAGAGTAGAACATAAACTTGGGGTATACCTGAAACATGTTAAAAATAAAAGGTCAACATAAAAATGTTAGTGAGCATTCCATAGTTTTTAATACATAGATTATATAAAAGATGGCAATTCAAGTCATAAGTTAGTGAATAAAGTGATTAGGGATGTTATGAACAATGCAACAATCAAACCTCGACAAAGTTTTACAAGTCTCAAACGTTTACAAGATTATACGATCAGCTAAGTGTACTTGGATCAACCAAAGCAGGCTTGTCTTGCCCATAGATCTATGACTTCGCTGGGCTAGCAATAGTTAATGATTGTACATATAACGCCATAACATGGTAACCACAAAAGTTCAACTAACCACAACTTTGCATGATGAATTGCCATAAAGATTACAAGTCTCAAATAAGTTTACAAGTGCAATGATAATAAGTTAACATGTTTCACCCCAAAGTGTGAAAATAAGCAAAAAGGGGTATGGAAATACTCACTTGATATAATAAGATGATAATAAGAAATTAAACGAGGCTTCAACGATTTCCTTTACAAGTTACCTAAACGTATTGATTCCAAGATTGAGTTCAATAATAAGATTAACGAGTAAACGTGAACTAGGGCTTCAATTGGAATTTGAGGGTTTAGATGATTAAGTAAAATATTGACTCGTTTATGTTTTGGTTTAACAAAATAATATAAATCAATTAAGTCCAAGAATAATTAAAGATGTCTCAACAATTTAAGTTATGGATTTAATAGAAATTAAGTTTAATATATAAAAAGAAATAATTAATTTAATAATTAATTATTTAAAACTTGACAAAGAGAATTAGTTAAATGCTTATTTAAATGACGTTAAAATTATTTAAAATCATTTTATAAAGTTTTGAGGTTTAAAATGATTTATCATAAAGGTTTTATACTACAAAAAAAACTTAAAAATAAGAATAAAACAAATTATATTGTTTTATAAATTTCAAGAATTTAAATGAAAGTTAACGAATAAACTTATTAACTAGTTATGATATAACATACTTAAATGTTTAGATGAATAATTAGTTATTTAACATATAAATTATAATATTTTGAAATAATCTAAATTTGAACCATAATATATTTTTAGCATTAAAATTACGTAAAAGAATTTATAATGTTTTATAACCTTTGTTATTCTAGAAAAAATATAATAATTAAATTTAAAATCATAAATTTTTAATACGTTTAAAATCAATTTAATAATTTCTGAAATAAAATAACTTTTACTTTAATAACATATTAGTATAATTTTTTGAAGTTTAAAATACACAAAATTAGCTTTAAAAAAATAAATGCAGGAGGCCGGGTTCGAACCCGTGACCTCTTGCATACAAGGGTGATATGGTAACCGGTGGGCTAGAGCCCAGATTTGATTAAGATTCTGAAATAGTTTTATAAAATCATCAATTAAAGAAAACCCCCAAATCTCAAGAACCCTAGAAATCGGATTGAATCCAATTGAACCCCAATTTGACGTTTTTGATATAAATCAACATAGGGCTTTTGTTCTTTGGATGTAAACGAGTGTAAACATGTATTTGATTTACCTGATTTGTATCGGATTGACATGATTTGCTTTGGATTTATCCTCGGTTCCTTCGCGATGAACAAGGATCTGTTTACGAGTATTCGTTGTGTCTTTCATGCAATTGAGTGTGTAAAGAGTTTAAAGGGATCAAATGTGTTGATTCCCCTCTGTTAAATAGGTTTAATGTAGCCGATTCAATCCCGAACGGGTTTCATTTTTGTCTCGTTTGTTTCGGTTAAGGTTCAGTGTTTAATTGATTGTTAAACACAAATTAAACAACACATTTAGTTTTGTAATGACTACACGTACGTTTCTCATCGATCAAACGGCTCGATTTAACGAATTTTTAAGTGTAATTGCTTGATAGCTTTCGGTTTCAAGTGGGTTCTTAATGAAACAATCATTTCGATTGAATTAACAACGGTTACGAGGTCGAATCGGTCCATGATCGCAGAAAAGGGGTTTAATTTGGTTGAAACCGGTCGTTCTTTGGGTGTTTGGCACCTCGCCGGAGCTCGCCGGACTCGCGGCCGGAGGTGTGGCCGGAAGTGCGGGGTGTATGGGGGGAAAGGTTTGGGTTTTATAAATTTACACCATTAGCCCTTGTAGTTTTATTCTTTTTATTTTATGCACCAACTTTATATTTAAAGTTTCTAAAATAGCAACTTAACCCCCTAACTTAAATTCTTTTAAGTTTTTAAACATTTCAAATATTAGTAAATCACTATTATTATTGATATTAATATTATAACTTATGTTTAATATTACTTTCATTATTATTATTATTATTATTATTATTATTATTATTATTATTATTATTATTATTATTATTATTATTATTATTATTATCATTATGATTATTATTATTATTATTATTACTATTATTATTATAACTTTTATTATTATTACTATTTATTATTATAGACATTATTATTAGAGTTATTCTTATTATAATTACTATTTTCGATTTAATTGTTATGTTATTAAGTTTCATATTACATAAATAACACCCAAATTTATAAAGAGGCATAAATAGTCCTTATAAGCATAAACGAGGTTAACTATCAATTAACCAAAAATACAAGATGTCACATGAACCATAAGTATGGTCCAGTCGTACGATTGAACCATACGCATGGTCCAGTCGTACAATTGAACCATACGCATGGTCCAATCGCATGAATGGACCCAGTCGCATCCAATATGGGCCGAGGCCTATATATACCAGTTTCAAGAAGGGTTTGGGGAGGGAGTCTGCCCGGAGCCTGGGGCTGCCGGATGAGAGGGGAGATCATGCTCGTCTCCCCTTGCCAAGAGTCTTGATTCTTATGTTGTAACGATCTTGTAATCATTAGGTTTTATCAATGAAACCATTTTATTATAGATCCTGTTTATTGTTTGTCTCTTGGTTTTTGCTGTTGTTTATCCTTCCGTCAAGAACATGCTCAGATGTTTACCGATCCAGTGACTTCACATTCACTACTTCCTTCGCACATAATCTGCAGTGCATCCCACACAGCTTTTGTTGTTCTATATTTTTCAAGCCGTTTTAGTACATCCATTTTCAAGGCTTGTGTAAGGATGGAGTATGCTTTGAGGTCAATCTTGATTTTCTTATACTCATCATCATCAAGATTTAAGTTTGGATCTTCAATGGGAATCCTTGTTGTCTTGTACTATGCAGCTTGATCAGCAGTGAGTGACACAGGGATGTAAGGTCCTTTGCATATTGAAATCCAATAATCCAGATCTACACCTGTAATATAGTTCATAAACTGTATCTTCCATTGCTTAAACTTAGATTTGTGTTTAAGCATAGGAGGTTTAGAAGCATGACCAAGTTCAGAAAAAAATAAATGAATCCATTTCAATAAACTTGTTTTTAGAATGTTTCGATATGGATTAGATTGATTTTAAGTCCATATAGTTCAAACATCCAAAGTCCGAATATTATTGAATGTTTATAATGAATAGTAGCAAGTTGTTTTCTGTGAACAGCCCGAATATGCTACTGAGATGATATTGTTGATTTTAGGTCCGAAGTCTCAATGATGATGATATCTTCGTTCTGATTTTGAGGAGAATCTGTTGTTCGAGTATGTTCTTATGGTTTTGTTTCGGTCAAACAGTGTAGATAGTCGATGTTTTAGAGGTTTTTCAGCATGAATACATATTAGAAGTCGAAGAACTTACTAATACTAACTCAATCACCAGATCAATCGATTTTCATTCAGATCTGAGGTGATTTGAATCGAATCCGAGAGCCAAAGCTCTGATACCAATTGACTGGGTATGAGTATGATATTCTCTGTTGATGTGAATCAATAAGGATCGAATATGGTGATCGAGTCAGTGTTTATGTGTAAGGCCCCGTTCCCGGGACACTTACAGTTGGACAATCATCGCACATAAAACATAAAATATACATTTAAATTTACTAAAACATCACAGTGGAATAACTTAAAAACCATTTCATATATTAATGACTGCTTTTGCAAAACAATACAACATAGTTAACTGTTACAAAATATTATCGTTTGCATTACATCGCAAAAACATCATAATTTAAATAAGTGGATGCCATCCAAAATGCCAAATAGCTGCCCCGTGCCATCCTCACCAACAATCACCTGCCAACTGGAAACACATAAAGGTCAGTGTTGCTGAGTGAGTTCTAGTTTTATAAATAAATTACGTTACTTTCATGTAAAATATTTCTTTACTTTCATACGTGGTCATGCATCATACGTACACATAGATAATATTATTTATTATCTTTCATCATCATTTGTTCATTCATCATCGTACGTCATCGTTATCATTCGTTATCTTCCTTACCGTACCTTACGTACATTCATCATTAACTTCTTTACATTCTGGACCAATGCCATGTGCTATACCCCAAACATTGTGCACGAAGCTAGTTACTGGGAATGAGGTCTATAAATAGACCCCGAACATTATGCACGAAGCTGACTCCAGTACCTGGGGTAAGCTACAAGGGTCCCATACATATGGTCAATCATAAAGATTAGACCCCAGTGTGCATCCTTCCAGGGTAGCTAACCCGCACACAGTTGAGCTAATACCCTTCATTGGGTGTGAACCTTCATACATTGCTTGCAAGACTTTTCATTCCTTCTTTCGTTCATTAATGCATGCATTCATTCATTCTTTACGTTCCTCTTTTCATTATCTTCTGCTTTTCATTACATACTACTTTACGTTTATTGATATTAACATACCACGCAAAGCCACGGAAATAAATATAATGAGGACCATAACATACACATGCATAACATCATCGTAAACTGTTGGAGCTGTACAAAATAGTCTATATTATCTACACAGTCAAAGTCAACAAAAGTCAACGTCACGGTCAAAGTCAACAAAAGTCAAACCCGACATGTTCGAGACGAAGAACCGAGACGAGACGTTGAAGATTTAGATAATAAATATATTTTGTGTAAACAAAATATATTTTATCTTGTTTTTAGTCATTTTATGTTTTATATGTAATTTCATTAATTAGCCTAAGTATAGGGGGTTAAATGTAATTAGTGAATATTATATTCACTATAAATAGCCTAATTGTTATTAGGATTAGGCTAATGGTTGCATGACCAATAGATTGAGGGATTATTTGTAAATACATCATTAGCAATCTAATTGAAGATCAAAGGGGTTTTGATTCTGATTATCATATTTGATCTATAATCTTCATGATTTGATTCAAGTTTGATTATCCTGGATTTACAATTTGGTATCATTTTGCTGTGAAGGCCGAATTGAATGTTTGAAACCCTGACACTCGCGGCCGGAGACTCGCCGGAGCGGCAGCAGGTCGCCGGAACCCTAGAAGGCCTCTCTCATCATCCGCCTCTTTCTCTCTTCTCTCTTCTCTCTAATGTGTGTGTCTTAGTTGCTGTGAACTTTTTGTGTATTAGGGTTTTGCAATTGTTTAATGGGCTATATTTGGATCAACACATTTGGGCTGCATTCATTAAAAAATTAAAGTCATTGGGATAACATTTTTTTTAAATTGATATTGGGTTTATAAATAGGCTGAATTTTTTTTTAAAAAAAATTTATTTGTGAGGGCTCATTAATAACAAAAAGTAACAAAGTTGGGCTCATTACAAATCAAAGAAAGAGTTTATTTTTTAAAAAAATCTGATGAAGAAATATTCAACGATTTTAAAGGATTTATAAAAAAAATATTCAGCTTGACCCCAGTTGCTAAGATTGCATTGAGTGACATTTAAAAAAAATAATTTTCCCGGGGGAGAATTATTTTCACATTTTTGGGAAAAATATTTTTGGGGCGTTTAATTGTTCACAATTTTTAATACAATGTCATCTTCAGAAGACTTTAAATCAGATAATCTTACAACGACACAAAGCCGGTTTGACTCTTTTGCAGCAATGAAGAAAGAAAAATTGACAGATTTGATTGATCGATTTTTAAAGGTGGCAAATAATCTAAAGAAGCATGTTCTACATTTCAGTAATCATGAACAAATTCAAAAGCTTCTTGACTCGCTTCCGTCTGCATGGAATCATCAAGTTAAAATGCTTAAGCAAGAAAGAGGTTATGTCGACACAAAACTTATGGATATGTTCAACACACTAAAATCTCTCGAGCTGGATATCCAAAGAAAATAATTTCAACAAGCCGTGTTCCCACATCAAACCAACACACTTAATACTGAACTTGTTTCTTCTGTAACAAGCATACTTGATTACAAAGCCGAGCTGATTGAAAAGATGAAATTATTGGGAACTAATTTGGATTCCACTATTAAAATCAAAGAAAATATTGAAGCTCTGAGAGTCGACAATGACAGTAAACCAGAGTCTGTGCGAACCGATGATGATAAGGCTGGAAAAGCTGATAAAAGAGAGAAAGAATCTGAGGCTGACGAGATGCTGAAGGTCAAAGAAGAGGAACAACAAAAAATCACAAGGGTTTGCAACTGTGAGAAAAGCTTAGCTGCAGAACGAACTATCATGAATCTTCCTTATGAGACAGTTCAGGATATGTGTTCTTCATCTTGCAAAATCCGGTTATTTGGGATTTATAAGGCAAACAGATTGTTATTGGAAAATGAAAAAGAATTAAAAATAATCAATCAAGAATTAAAGAAAAATGAAATTTCTTTTTAAGAAAACTTAATGAAGCATTGGCAGAAATTGATCTTTTAAGAAGAACTATTTTGGAGCGTAACGTTGAAATTAATATTCTGAGAGAAAGGGCTGTTTTAGCTCATTTTGAAACAACACAGCTTCAACCGAAGCTTGATAAATGGACCCTTTCACACATGAAAAAGGATGAGCTTATTGCTAAACAACAAGGGGCGCGGGTAAAACATGGGATTGGATATAAATCTGATGATGAAACTGTATTTAATTCAGTTCCACCCCTTTCTACTTTATGTTATTCACCAATCCCCAGACCTCATCCTAAAAATGATTTGTTTGAACAACCTACTAATAGTTTGCATGCAGGTTTGAGCGGTGTTAATCTTAATGAGGTGCGAGATGATTATGATTCTACAATTGGTATGGGATACAATAAACCGAATGCTGACAGTCAAGCTAACGATTGTTCAGTCCCGGTTGTTTGTAAATCTATATCTACTATTTCTTCTAACTTTTTTGATAAGTTTAAAGCAGGTGAAATTCCTACTTTTGAACTTGTCAAGGTTGTGAAAGAAGAGATAAATCAGGAATCACCTAATCATCAACTTCCAACAACAACAACACATCTACTCCTGTCAATCAAGATCCATTGGAAGAAGATCTGTGTATACGAGACTGGTCAAGCTTAGATAATGAATCAAACACAGAGGACCGTGTCAGTTCATCAAAGATCAAGATATCACCTGAAATTGTCAAGTCTTAAACGCTTCCAAAAGCTGAATCAAGACCAATACGGACCTCTTCTCCAATTGCAAAACAAGCTAGTCAACCAGTGAAGATCTCATTCACTGTTCAACACATGAAACTTCAAAACAAGCAAGAATCTGCAACAACCTCAAAGCAATCTCCATTTCCAAATATTTCACACGAGACTACAAAGAATCAAAAGCCTTTCAAGGCTTGATTTGAGTGTGGAAAAGAAGGTCATGTGGTAAAGAAGTGCCTTCAAAGACTTGCTTCGAATGGTAAAGGCAAACCAAATTGCTTCTCCAGATGTAAGTCTACAAAGAATGTTCCAGACGGTAAAGGCAACACGGGTTGCTTCTCTGGTTCAAGAGGTAAAAAGCACACATCTTTGAATGGTTGGATGAAAAACCCTACATCCAAATCTTTTCATGTGAAGCCGGTTTCACATGATTCAAAGATGAAAATGACCAAAGGTTCAAAACCAAGTTCTTTTCCTTCCGGTCTTAAACAGAAAATGATTTCCAAATTTAATTCATTCAAATCCAAATTACTTGAACCGAAACAAATTTGGCAAATTAAAAAGAAGGATACAACAATCCCCGATTGTTTAAACGGTTGTGCGCCGAAGCAGGTTACTTATATTGATGAAAAAGGAACATCCAGGACTACGATGGCCTGGGTTCCCCTTTCTAACTAATTTGTTAATGAGTGCAGGAACAATTTAGGAGGACTGTTAGTAATCCGGTTTACTGACAGAGATTGTTTCTAATTCAAATTTGAGGCGAAACAAACAGGTTAAGGTCATGTTATTTTATCCACAATCTGGATTTTTATCTGCACAATCACAGTTCTCAATTCACAGTCACTACATATTTCTTGATCATTCATTTCTTATCTTGATATCAATGTAATTTGGAAGATCTTCTTTGGTAAATTTCTATTTTTGCATAGTTTTATAAAAAAATATAACAAAAATAATATAAAAAATATACAAAAAAACAAGGGGTTTGCAAAAATAAAATTTAGGGAGAGAGTATAATAAGACTCAATAAAAATAATAAAAAGAGAACTGGGAACTTGATTCGAGATGACTGAGAAATGATTGTATATCATCTTGAAATGCTTGTTTTTGCATGACTTGCGTTTTAAAATGAGAAATGATAGTAACTGATGTTGTTATCTGATTTACATCTTATTTTTAATTGCAAATAATAGAAAAACAAATAAATTCTTTAATGATATGCTTGGTAGACTCAGCCTGAAGCATAAAGTAGACAACAACATAATGATTTAAATTAAAATATATGCTTAAGGATGTCTGGATTTACGCAATCATTTTGGCCTGCACGAAAACTGAGTCCCGACAAAAATTGGATTGAGAACTGATTTTTCACCCACCATGATACAAATCATATAAGCTATATCTTTGAGCCATGATTGGTGTATTTATGTGTCTTGTGTTTGTGCTAATCTCCTCTGCTGTACGGAAATACTGACCTGGAGTGATGATCTCCTTTGCTGTACGATAGTACTGACCTGGAGCTCTCATCGGCACATGATTAAATGGTTTTGTTATACGTGAGTATAGACCTGGAGCTCTCACCATTTTGGTCTAAGTAGTGTCAAATCATCTAAACGATGAATTCATCCCAGAATGCAATGTTCTGTTGATAATCACTTGCACACTAATGCACAAGCCTTGCTCTATAAAGATCGTAACAAAATTCAAGAAATCCTGAGGTTGGGTGAGGGTTTTTGCCAAATGATTGTGGGGTCCTAGCATTCTAAAGTATTTAATCGAAACTTAACGAATCATCTGTTGCTTGTTGAAAAAGATAGGGCATGGGTTTAAGTGGACAACATATCTGCAATCGTTATTAATCTGTTTGAGAATTTCAAAATCATTCAAAGACTATGATTAGATTCAGTTATCAGTGTGATCTCATTGCTTGTCGTTGTTTAAATTCATCTTTGTGCTAAAGTATATCTTGAGGATGTGATCTCATAATCGATTCAGCTTTCGGTAATTAAAAAATTTATATACAAATAAAAAAAATATATACATAAAATAAAAAAATATTATAATAAATATATATAATAAAAATAAAAAATTATAATAAATTTTAATTTCAAAATTTCTTTTAGGTCTTCCTTATTATGTTGTTACCATGTTATCATTTTTCATGTATTTTATAGAAATTGCGCACAAACGAACACGGGTTCGCTTGTTTTCACACACAGATAAACACGGTTTATTTTGTTAAAATGAAATGATCTAATTAGAAATGTCGAGATTGTGTTTGTGATTGTGTTTCAGATTTTTGCTGTAAGTGATGGCCGATCATCAGTTGAGCAGTGTACCTGATAAGAGAATCTGTTCCTCAAGTTTGCAGAAGATACCGAGCTAGGAATCCTCCTCCTACATCTTCTGAAGCACTCAAGATTAGAGATTCGGGAAAGTTGTTCCAATACCCTCACAAAGGATGCACTCTAAAAGGGGGAGCACATAAATAAGGGGAGCTTATGAGAAAAATAAATTTTCTCATCAGATTCAGAAAGCTTCAATTTGAAGATCTTTCTAATGTTGACTTCTCGGTGCTGATTTCGTTTGAAGACGTTGATAATGATAGACTAAGGGGGAGTATTCTTGGAGCTATACAAAATAGTCTATATTATCAACATAGTCAAAGTCAACAAAAGTCAACGTCACGGTCAAAGTCAACAAAAGTCAAACCCGACATGTTCGAGATGAAGAACCGAGACGAGACGTTGAAGATTTAGATGACTAGGAGTTTTATTGTAATAAATATATTTTATGTCAACAAAATATATTTTATCTTGTTTTTAGTCATTTTATGTTTTATATGTAATTTCATTAATTAGCCTAAGTCTAGGGGGTTAAATGTAATTAGTGAATATTATATTCACTATAAATAGCCTAATTGTAACACCCCGATAAGTCAAAACGAGTCATTAAGGACAATGGGCTTAATTAATGGGTATTTAATAAAAGAAGGAAATGGTCATGGGCTAAAATTAGGCTTATTGGGTAGTGGCCTATGGGATTAAAGGCCCATAATCAGCCCTTAAGCACCCAAAACCAGCTCCATCTCCATCATTACAACCCTAGCCACCAAAAATTCGTAGAGAGAGAAAGTAGAGAGAGAAAGTGAAGAAAACTCAAGATTTGAAGTTTCCAAGGTGAAGAGATTGAAGATCTGGGTGTTGGAGCATCAAGATCTAAGAAAGAAGCAACAAATCCAGGTAAGAATCGACCTCTAAACCCTTCTGTAGATCAAACCCGGATTCTAGGGTTTTGGGTTTTGAAAAGTTGCAAAGAATCGCATAAAGGTCACATTTTTACGTATGAAAACATGTATAAAGCTTAGATTTAGCCTCATGGATGATAAACTAAGGGATTGGACGTAAAAAGTTATGATTTTGGGTTAAAAACGGACTGGTTCGTAATTTTTATGCGATCTGCGAAACTGTGTGTTCATCCAGCGAATTTGCATATTCAACCAGCGAAACTGTGGATCTTCCTGCGAAATTATTGTTTCGCAGGTAGTTTCGCAGACATGTTTTTCCAACGAAAGTTGGGCGAAACTGGCAGCAAAACTGGCAGCGAAGATGCCAGCGAAACTGCCAGCGAAGGTGCTAGCGAAACTAGCAGCGAAACTGCTGGTGAAACTAGCAGCGAACTGTTGGCGAAACCTCAGCGAAATTGCTGATCTGCAGCGAAATTATCAGCGAATTTAGGGCAGAATTAACCCCTTTTAAGTGTTAGCTATTCTGCAGGCTGTGTAGAGAGATCCTAGCCTTGTAAGCTTAGCTTAGAAGTTATTCGTGGTATCCAGGTGAGTTCTAGATCCCCCATTTTATAAGTTTTCCATGTTTTGGGGCTATTATGCATACTAAATTCACGTTTTAAATGACCAAGATTTTAAGAGTTTTAACAGGAAGAACGATTTTTCTATAAGTAAATATGCTATATAAATCCTTAAATATAAGGTGAAGGAAGAGATTTTAAGAGGTTTTTAACAAGATTTTAAGAGGCGTTGCCCCTTGGACCCCACTAGGGGCTGCTGCCCCTAGGACCCCGCTGTCAGGGGCTGCCGCCCCCGAACCCCCCGCTGTCCCGCGGCGGTTCGGTTATGTTTATGATGATTTACTTGGCATGATGTGTACTTAATAAGTTAAGTATTATATATATTAAAGAGAAAGATGATATTAATGAAAAGCGAAAACTTAATGAATGTTACCCCCGGGCCCGTTTGATGATGAAAAGTCTTGCAAGCACTATGATAGACTTCACTTATGTGAGTCTGATGTATGATGATGGATCTGTATTCATGAGCGGGCTATGTGCCTTGCAGTGTGGATCAACTGTCGGGGGTTAGCTACCGTTTTCATGTGTACCGACAGGGATTGGCATTTGTTGTCAATCAACATGGAGCTCTTGCTTTGCAATCTCGTTTATGATGAAAGTGAAAGATAATGAAAGAATGAAAGATAATGAACATGCTTATGATGATGCAAGTAATGTTATATTCTATGTTGTATGCATGGTCATTATATGAAGGATAAAGATTATATTTTCTTATAATATTTAAAACTAGAACTCGCTCAGCGAAGCTGACTTTTATGCATAATAGTTGGCAGGTAAGTGCTGATGCTGAGGATGGCACACGGAGCTACTTGGGGAGCTATGGATGGCATTTATTTATGAAATCTTTATTGTAATTTAAGAACAAGTAACATGTTTTGTTTGAAATTAAAGGACAAATGTATGAGTACAATATGGTTTCTAAGTTTTAAATGAATGTCTAATTATTTCCGCTGCAATGTTTTATTATTAAACTGATTTTATGCTATGATTAACCAACTGTGAGGCTTCCCGGGAACGGGGTCTTACACTAATTGTTATTAGGATTAGGCTAATGGTTGCATGACCAATAGATTGAGGGATTATTTGTAAATACATCATTAGCAATCTAATTGAAGATCAAAGGGGTTTTGATTCTGATTATCATATTTGATCTATAATCTTCATGATTTGATTCAAGTTTGATCATCCTGGATTTACATAAACATCACATACAACATCATAAAACTATCATACATCATCCCCGGGAACACCCCAAGTCAAAGCCTAAAACTCCCTTTTTCCTCAAAATTTCAGAAATAATTCTAAGTCTTTAGGCGCATGAGCCCTATGCAGGCGCATGAGCACTATGCAGGCGCATGACCTTTCAGGCGCATAGGAACACTTAGGCGCATGGGAAACGTCTAGGCGCATGGGCACTATACGGGCGCATGGCCAACACTTAGTAGATTTGGGCAACTTTCTGGGCGCATGGGCACTTAGGCGCATGGGCAGTTGGGCGCATAGGAACACTTAGTCATATTAAGCATAATCCTAGGCGCATGGGAACTATTTGGGCGTATGAGTTTCAGCCACATGGGGACTTAGGCGCATGGCAACCAACTTAGCTAACAATCATCATTCTAGTCCCCAAATCATCATACTATCATGTTCATAGCTTAGTTCTAACATTCTAAGCAACAGAAACACATACATAACATAATCATAACATCATAAACACCCAAATCATACCCCACCTACAAACACATACACATGAACATACAGGTATAAATACTCATTTTATAAAAACATACATACATGCATTTCCAGCCCCAAAATCAGTTAAAACATGTAAAAAGGGGATTCTAGAACTCACCTTATGCAACTTTTAGGTAAGACTTCTTCAAACCCGAATGCGAATGAGTTCAATCACCTAAAACCCACCAAAACACACACAACCGAACACAAATACACATATAAGCACATAACCAAGGCTATAATCAGCCAAGAACACTCAAAAACATTGAATTCTTACCTTGAATCCGAATTCTTCTTCTTATTCTTCAAAAACCCGAAACTCTTCTGCTTTCTCTCTCTAAAATCGAACAAAAGGTGATGTACAGAAAGTGTGGGCGGCCATGCCCACTTTTGTACAAAGTATATTTAAAATTTTGTACTTTTTACACATTTAACCCCTCAACTTGGGTTAAATTACATCTCTTTCTTTTATTCTTCTTTCTCTTTAAAAATCCGGGTGTACAAGTCCACCCCTCTTATATAGGTTTCGTCCCCGAAACTTGTTACTCCTTAAATAGAAGTGGGTAATGTTGTCTCGTCTCCTCCTCAGTCTCCCATGTAGACTTGGATCCCTTTCTGTGTTTCCACTGAACTCATACCAAGGAAACCACTTTATTCCTTAGCCTCTTCTCTTTGCGATCAATGATCGCCATTGGTTGCTCCACATAATTGAGTCGTTCATCTAGTTCAATGTCCTCCAGTGGCACGATCATAGCTTCATCGGCTAAGCACTTCTGCAGATGAGATACATGGAATGTCGGGTGAATTCCACTTAACTCATCGGGTAGTTCCAACCTATAGGCCACCTCTCCTACTCGAGCAATGATTCGGAAAGGCCTTATGTACCTCGGGATTAACTTGCCCCGCTTTCTGAACCGAATGATACCTTTCCAAGGTGAGACTTTTTACATAACCTTATCACCTACCTGAAACTCAATCGGTCTACGTCTCTTGTCGACGTACGACTTTTGCCTATCTTTGGCTGCCTTCATAAAGGCTTTGATCTTCTCAAGTTTCTCAGTCGTAGCCTCAATCACTTCTACGCTCCCTAACTCCTTCTGGCCAATATCACCCCAACAAGCAGGCGTCCTACACCTTCTACCGTATAACATCTCATAGGGTGGCATGCCGATGCTAGCATGATAACTATTGTTATATGAGAATTCAGCTAACGGCAAGTGTTCATCCCAACCTCCTCCAAAATCAATGACGCATGCCCGAAGCTTATCTTCTAGCGTCTGTATGGTTCTCTCCGACTGACCATCCGTCTGTGGATGATAAGTCGTGCTAATGTGTAACCTCGTCCCCATCGCATCGTGGAATCTCTTCCAAAACTTTGATGTAAACCGAGTGTCATGGTCGGACACGATAGACACCGATACACCATGCCGACTTACAGTCTCCTTGATGAATAGATCCGCTAATCTCTCAGATGAATACGTTTCACGGATCGGTAGGAAGTGAGCACTCTTCGTCAGATGGTCAACTATCACCCATATGGCATCGTACCCCCTCGCGGTACGCGGTAACTTCGTGATAAAGTCCATGGTGATATGTTCACACTTCCACTCGGGTATATCCAGAGGTTGGATATTCCCGTACGGCTTCTGATGCTCTGTCTTCACTTACAAGCAAGTAAGGCTCTTACTCACATACTCCGCTACGTCACACTTCATACCCGGCCACCAATAATCCTTCTTCATATCCCGATACATCTTGTTAGCACCGGGATGAATAGAGTATCGAGTCTTATGAGCTTCATCCATAATCTTCCCACGTAGATCCCCATAACGAGGAATCCACATCCGTCCAGATCAGGTTCTAACACCAAGAGTGTTTTCACCCAAGTTTGTGACTAGGCCTTTCATTCTTTCGGAGTTAAGGTGATCCTCCTTAAATGCCTCGTCTTGAAATTCTCTGACCTGCTTCATCACATCGGAGGTCATAACCAACTGATAATCTTTCACCCGAATTGGTTCAGGCCTATCCTTTCGGCTAAGGGCATCCGCCACTACGTTGGCCTTTCCCGGATGGTAATTGATCTCGCAATCATAATCCTTTATGAGCTTTAACCATCTGCTTTGCCTCATGTTCTGATCCTTCTGCTCGAAGAAGTACTTCAAGCTCTTGTGGTCATTGAAGATGGTGCACTTTGTCCCGTATAAGTAGTGCCTCTAAATCTTCAATGCAAAGACCACGGCTGTCAGCTCCAGGTCATGAGTAGGGTAATTAACCTCATGAACCTTCAGCTGTGGGGATGCATAGGCTATAACCTTTCCTCGTTGCATCAACACACAACCCAGTCCCGAATAAGAAGCATCGGAATAGACTACCAAGTCTTCGCTTCCTTCGGGTAATGATAAGACTGGAGCTTGTGTCAACCTTGCCTTCACTTCATCAAAGGCCTTCTCTTGATCTTGACCCCATACAAACTTCACATCCTTACGGGTCAACTTAGTGAACAGAGAAGCTATCTTGGAGAAGTCTTGGATGAATCTCCTATAGTAGCCCGCCAATCCTAAGAAACTACGAATCTCGGATGGCGTCTTTGGAGACTTCCATTGCATCACCACCTCCACCTTTGCTGGGTCCACCATAATTCCCTCGGGATTCACCACGTGACCAAAGAACTGAACTTCGCGTAACCAAAACGCGTATTTGGAGAACTTGGCATACAATTTCTCCTTTCTTAGTGTCCCCAACACCTCCCAAATATGACCGGAATGCTCCTCCTCGCTCTTTGAATAAATCAGGATATCATCAATAAACACAATCACTGATTTATCCAACATCGGCTGACCCTCTCGATTCATCAAATCCATAAAAGCAGCTGGCGCGTTTGTTAAACCAAAAGACATAATGAGGAACTTGTAGTGTCCATAACGCGTGCGAAAAGCTGTTTTAGGAATATCATGCTCCTTCACCTTCAATTGATGGTAACCAGATCGGAGATCTATTCTGGAAAACCAACTGGCTCCTTGGAGCTGATCAAACAAGTCACCAATCCTCGGTAATGGATACCGATTCTTCACCGTTAACTTGTTCAACTCAAGGTAGTCAATGCACATTCTCATACTACCGTCTTTCTTCTTCACAAACAAGACCGGAGCACCCCATCGAGAGATACTCGGCCTAATGAACCCCTTATCAAGCAATTCTTGCAGTTGCTCCATCAATTCCTTCATCTCAGAGGGGGCTAAACGATACGGCGCCTTAGCAGCAGGTTGGGCACCGGGTATCAAATCGATCTGGAACTCGATCTCGCAGTCCGGTGGCACACCTGGTAAATCTTCTGGGAACACGCCCGAGAACTCACACACAACCGGTACATTAGACAGTTGTGGTGTTGGCGTATCCACGTCCTTCACTTAGGCCAGGTAGGCGTTACATCCACGCCTCATGCACTTTCCCGCCACCACCATCGAAATCACCTTCGGAATTGTAGTGACTCGGTCACCGTTGACTGTCACCGAACTCCCATCAGGCGCTGTCAGTCTAACCATCTTCTTGCGACACACAATGTTCGCCTCGTAGTCCGCTAACCAATCCATTCCTAAGACTACATCGAACCCGCCTAAGGTCATCACAAACAGTCTAGCAGGAAACTTATGACCTTCTAATTCTACATCACAACCTTCTATCAGCTCCAAAATCCTGGTAGACTTACCTACGGAAATTTATACATCGAAGGGCTTATCTACATTTCTACTTCTAACAGGCATATTAGCACAGAAAGCAGCAGAATAAAACTCTTACGAGCACCAAAATCAAATAACACAAAAGCAAGGGTTTGGTTTACTAGAAACATACCTGACACAACTTTGGGGTCCGTCCTAGCCTCCTCCTGAGTCATCATGAACGCTCTGGCACTCGCTTCTGCCCTTCATTCCCTACCTTCCTCCCTGCCCCGGAACTCTCAGACCTCGTCCTCTTGCAGTCCCTACTCATGTGACCCTCTCCGCCATAATTAAAACACTTTATCACCCTGCACTCTCTCGCCATGTGGTCGGGCTTTCCACACTTGAAGCACACATTCGATCCCCACCTACACTCACCAGTATGCTCCCTTCCACACTTGCCACACTTTTTCGACCCTGCACCGGGTGTGACTATACGCTGGTCGTCCACCCTCGCAGCTTTGTCGTTTGGAGCGGCCCTGGCACGTCCAAACCTCTTCCCGTTCCAATTCCGATCTTCACAACCTTTCTTGCTTACCTCCGCTACCACCACCTCTTACTCATCATACAGTCTTCCCGCCAGATCAACCACCGACCTAAACGTACCTGGCCGGGCGGCGATCATGTGCCTGCGAATATCCGCCGGCAAGCCCTGGATATAACTCTTAATCTTTCGTGACACAGGCGTCACCTGATCCGGCACCAGTCGTGCCATTTCATTGAACTTGGTGGTGTACTGCTGATGCGTCATAGTTCCCGCCTCCAGCTGCAGGAACTCCCTTTCTACTTTATCAAGTTCCCTGTGAGGACAGAACTCCTCGATCACCAAATTCTTCAGCTCTACTCACTTCATCCTCCCAATAGCCTTGCTGCCCTCAGCCTGGATAATATTGTCCCACAAGCACAAGGCCGAGTCCACAAAGGAGTGGGTGGAATACTTCACCTTTTGATCGTCTCTACACTCGCTGATATCAAGTACAGCCTCCATCTCTCTCACCCACCGATGAGCAGCAGCAGCAGTGCATTACCATCAAGAGTAGAGGGCTTGCATCTCTGAAATGCCCCATAATTACAGCCTCGTGTTGTCTCCTGCACAGGCTCCTCCTCTTCCTCATCACTGGAGACAACCGTCTTAGTCTTCGTTGCTCCCCCATCCCCGTAGGCATGTTCCTCTTCTTCCTCTCACCTTCCCTCACAGCCTTAATCACTTCGGTCACCACAGACGGTAGGATCGTCTGCATGACTTGGTGAACCTCCTCCACCACAGCCTCCTTCACTGAGGCCCTCAGATTAGCACTCTCATCCCCACCCTCCGGATCAGGGGTCTTGGGCTCCTCATGAACCGTTCCAGCAGCCTTAGCCTTGCCTCTTGTGGCCCATGGTCCAGCACCACGTCCACCGCGACCTCCACCCCGTGAAGCCTTAGAAGATCTACCTCCAGCCATCCTCTAACACACTATAAGATTCAAACACTAACACGGTCATTCAAGGTAATAGCTCAGTTTATGTCAAGTACAGTAAGTCCCTAATTACAGTGGCCAGTTATGATTAGCCACTTACTTTACTCTTCATACCTCAGGCATTTCCTATCCTGACTACATCAGTATCTAAATCTACTAAAGGCAAACATATCAAATAACATGTGCACATAATGGCTGTTAACTTTAAAGAAAATACTTGATGGCACGTAGCTACTCGGACTGGCATCCTTCGATTTAGTCCCATTCTCAGTTTAAGTTTAGGTTTCTTTTGAAAATATTTACCCAGTTCTCTTAAACTTTGACTCTGATACCAACTTGTAAGGCCCCGTTCCCGGGACCCTTACAGTTGGACAATCATCGCACATAAAACATAAAATATACATATAAATTTACTAAAACATCGTAGCAGAATAACTTAAAAACCATTTCATATATTAATGACTGCTTTTGCAAAACAATACAACGTAGTTAACTGTTACAAAATATTATCGTTTGCATTACATCGCAAAAACGTCATAATTTAAATAAATGGATGCCATCCAAAATGCCAAGTAGCTGCCCCGTGCCATCGTCAGCAACAATCACCTGCCAACTGGAAACACATAAAGGTCAGTGTTGCTGAGTGAGTTCTAGTTTTATAAATAAAGTACTTTACTTTCGTTTAAAACATATCTTTACTTTCATGTGTGGTCATACATCATACATACACATAGATAATATTATTTATTATCTTTCGTCATCATTTGTTCATTCATCATCGTACGTCATCGTTATCATTCGTTATCTTCCTTAGCGTACCTTAGGTACATTCATACATTCCGGAAAATGCCATGTGCTATACCCTGAACATTGTGCACGAAGCGGTTACTGGGCCTGAGGTCTATAAATAGACCCCGAACATTATGCACGAAGCTGACTCCAGTACCTGAGGTAAGCGACAAGGGTCTTATACATATGGTCAATCATAAAGATTAGACCCCAGTGTGCATCCTTCCGGGGTAGCTAACCCGCACACAGTTAAGCTAACACCCTTCATTGGGTGTGAACCTTCATACAATGCTTGCAAGACTTTTCATTCCTTCTTACATTCATTAATGCATGCATTCATTCATTCTTTACGTTCCTCTTTTCATTATCTTCCGTTTTTCATTACATACTACTTTACGTTTATTGATATTAACATACCACGCAAAGCCACAGAAATAAATATAATAAGGAACATAACATAAACATGCATAACATCATCGTAAACATCACATACAACATCATAAAACCATCGTACATCATCCCCGAGAACACCCCAAGTCAAAGCCTAAAACTCCCTTTTTCCCTAAAGTTTCAGAAATAATTCCAAGTCTTTAGGCGCATGAGCCCTATGCAGGCGCATGACCTTTCACGCGCATGGGAACACTTAGGCGCATGGGAGACTTCTAGGCGCATGGGCACTATGCAGGCGCATGTGCCTGACTTAGGCGCATGGGCACTTAGGCGTATGGGCAGTTGGGCGCATGGGAACACTTAGTCATATTAAGCATAATCCTAGGCGCATGGGAACTATTTGGGCGTATGAGTTTCGGGAGCATGGGGACTTAGGCGCATGGCAACCAACTTAGCTAACAATCATCATTCCAGTCCCCAAATCATCATACTATCATGTTCATAGCTTAGTTCTAACATTGTAAGCAACAGAAACGGATACTTAACATAATCATCACATCATAAACACCCAAATCATACCCCACCCACAAACACATACATATGAACATACGAGTATAAATACCCATTTTATAAAAACATACATACATGCATTTCCAGCCCCAAATTAGTTAAAACATGTAAAAAGAGGGTTCTAGAACTCACCTTATGCAACTTTCAGGCAAGACTTCTTCAAACCCGAATGCAAATGAGTTCAAGCACCTGAAACCCACCAAAACACACACAACCGAACACAAATACACATATAAGCACATAACCGAGACCATAATCAGCCAAGAACACTCAAAAACATCGAATTCTTACCTTGAATCCGAATTCTTCTTCTTCTTCTTCAAAAACCCAAAACTCTTTTGCTTTCTCTCTCTAAAATCAAACAAAAGGTGATGTACAGAAATATGGGCGGCCATGCCCACTTTTGTACAAAGTATATTTAAAATTTGTACTTTTATACATTTAACCCCTCAACTTGGGTTAAATTGCATCTCTTTCTTCTATTCTTCTTTCTCTTTAAAAATCCGGGTGTTACATTATGTAGCGGAAATACACAATCAAAGATCATTGAATGCTGAATATACTCATAAATGCTTTGTATTAAGATGGTGAAAAGGTTATAATGAATGCTAGGGTTTAGCAAAATACAGTAACTTGACACCACTAAAACATATGACAAATCAAAGATTCTAATTTTCTAGTCGTCCCACAAGTAGAGTTTTCTATTCTATTTTTAGGCTGACAAAAGGCTTATACAAAATGACTAAACTATCCTGAATCTATACATCAGATGTCTAGTCTAAGTACAAAACTAATCAACATTTCTTCTGTTCATCCGCATTGACTAATGCAGATGTCTTGTTCTTCATCAGCATTTCTTTCTTGTCTTTAGCATTTGTGTTTGGTCATCATTGACAAATGCGGATGAACAAACACTTAACGTATTTGTCTTCTGAACATCCGCGTTAGTTAATGCTTAAGAGTAATACTTTTCAGCATTTCTTTTTGACTATCCGCATTTGTATATGCGGATGAACAAACACTTGTCAGCATTTGTTCTTGGTCATCAGAATATACAACTGCGGATAGCCAACACTTGTCTTCTTTTCTTTTCAGCAGTCTTCACCCGCATATTTTCTTGGACTTGTGGGAGTATACCAGCAGAACAACCATCAACCACCTCTTGAATTGGCATGTATGATCCTTTCAGGGTCCAACAATAGGTAAAGTTTTCATTTGTGTGTGTGTGTGTAGTTTAGACGGAAAAATCTTTTAAAATTGAATTTGTGTGAAAAGTATCTATAAAAATATATATAACAATCACGCTCAGCTATCGATATTAGTACATAACCAAAATTTTCTCTTCTAGAGACCATTTACATTTTATTTGTAATTAGCAGTTTGTTATTTTTTGATACGTAGTGACACACACAAAGTCATTCTTTGTGTATAAGATGATGATTGACATCTCATCATGAGCTTTCTGGTGATTTGTTGTAATTGTTTAATTAATCATATCACCTTCGAATGTGCAGAAAGTATTTTCAAGCATATCGCCTTCAGTTATATTGTCTCTACATCATTTTTGTTCAAAGGTAAAGCGAAAACGAGCAGAGTTGTATTTGCTAATGATTTTTTAATCTTGTAGTCATAGATGAAGCCATTCATAGTGAGCATTTGGGAGTAACACCAACTTCCGGTTGTCAAATTAATCTCTAATATCTTTCTAGAGCTCAAGGGTCCCATATTGTAAGGTATTCCCTTTTCAAGTCTTCATGGAGGTGATGACAAAAGAATATTAAGGGAAGTCTCATTTCCATCAAAAATATTTGTTCTAGGCTTTTTTTGTAAAGTGAATTCTGGAATCTAGAGTCCACAAGATGTAAGATCGGGAGACAGAGGGGATGTAACATCTGGCCCCTCATACCACCAATATTGTCCGCTTCGCCCACAAGGAGCTCACGGATTTGCTTTTGGTTGCCAAAGTGAAAACTTCCCAGGGAGGTCACCCATCCCTGGATTGCTGCCACCTGAGCATGCTTAACTGTGGAGTTCTCCTCTCGTTCACAGCCAATACGCTTAAAACGTGTTGGTGATATTAGAGACCAAACATTTCTTATGAACCAGGAATCTCTCCTGTCCATGGCCGATGTGGGATTTGCCTAAGGTGTTACAGGGGCGCTTACATTTATCTATCCTGCCATGAGGAAAATGAGCAGCGACTCCACCAATACGAATAAATTATGCTCAAAGAACTCGTGGTTCTTCTCCAGAGTGAGTCTCCAAAAAAGAGTTAATAATTAATATAAGTTAAAAGAACATTTTGACCTTATATTGAAACTTGGTTTTATTTATACCTCTCCTTTCAGTCGAGTAAACTACCTTATTATTCACTGATTTCTGTTAAGAGCATCCTTATTCCTATAATAAATGGTGGATGTAGGAGTAAGAATCCACACCGGATCGTGTCCTTCAGGTCGCATGTTGCTTTCTCTTGGCTCGATGTCGTTTTTCTATTCTATTAGGACCCTTTTTTTTTATATTGGATTGTAATTTAAATAGTTCGTGATGGAGCTCGAGTAGAAAGTATTTATTGATTTCTCAGGGGAAATGATCTAGGATTAATTCCAAACAATAAATTGGAACAACTTCGTAAGTATGTCTTCGATATATAAATCGAAATGATCTCATTCGAGCAAACTGTTGGAACGGCTAAAACTTTGTGGATCCACAATGTATCGCACATGAATTAACCATCGGTATGATTCTTTGATAGAAACAAATCATAAGAGGGGTATGTTGCTACCATTTTCAAAGGATTAAGAAGCACAATTTACGACATGGGTGACCATAATAAGTGAGCCTTTTAATCATCTTGGTTGAGGGTTGCGTGTAGTGGAAGTAACCTCAAAGCTAGACTTCCCGGTCATTAGTTTCAACTAGTTACAAGAGTAAGGATGTTCGAATGGCCGCAATCTCGAAAGACTATGTGTACTAACTGTCTCTTCTTTGTTCTTCTTTTCAATCCCTTGTCACCTCCCTTCTTTGCTTGTACGTAACTGTCTTTGCCTGACGTAACAGTGTAATTTATATCATTAGTAGGTGCGGCTAACTCCCCATGAGGTAATTGTATGATTTTCCAAGGTAAAAGGGCGCCTGACCAATTAGAAACAAAAATAAATAGAAACATAGTTCCAATAAAAGGAACCCAAGGACCATATTCTTCTCCAATTTGAGTTTTACTCACATCTCGAATAAATTCAAGGACATATTTGAAGAAATTCCGAATGCCAGTTGGAATGGGAGAACTAGGCACTCAATTAACATTAAGAACTTTTCATTTCGGTGGAGTATTCACAGGGGGTACTATAGAAAATGTGCAAGCCCCTTCTCATGGAAAAATAAAATTCAATGAGGATTTGGTTCATACGACACGTACATATCATGGACATTCATTTTTTCTATGTTCTAGACACTTGTATGTAACTATTGAGAGTGAAGATAGTATACACAATGTGTGTATTCCCCCCAAAAGTTTTTTTTATTGACTTTATCTGTTTTTTCATTCAACTTACAGTCATAGATGAGACAAGAGGATTTCTATAGAATCCCCATCTACATTCACGTTCGATTAGTAGGGAAAATTATATATATATCTTTAGTTTGTATATACATATTCATACGATTGAGTCCTTGGATTTCCAAAATAGTGTAAAAAGAAGTGGGCTTCAAATCATTGTTATTTTACTCGAACCTACTCTAAAAAGTCGAGGTATTTCGAATTGTTTGTTGACACAGACAAAGTTAGGGAAAACCTATAATCTTTTTTCAATATTGACCTTGGACATATAATAGTTTAGAAACAATATTTTTAGAAAGAAGATCTTTTGTCTCATGATAGCTTGCTCCAGTCCCCGTACGAAACTTACGTTATTGGGTTTGTCTAGAGCGTATTGTGTAGTACTAGGACGGAGACTCTCTTTAGATCGAGCCCAAATTGTTTATTAATTGGAATGATATATTCAGTTCTTTCAAGAACAAGAACAGGCCCGCCTCAAGCCCCCTTCTACTCTAACTTTGCATTTTTTTCTTATATTTATTTTAATCTTCTTGACATTTTTCAGACCCCATTTTTAAATAAGAATAACTCTGGGGTCGAGCCCTCACCTATACTTTTCATAGCCATGTTCATCTTCAGCACAAGAGCGCTCGATCAGTGAGCTATTACGCATTCTTTCCAGTGTGTTTGCTTCTAGGCACACCTCCTGGCTACCCCCCTACGGATTAGTCTACGAGAGGCTTAAAGAATCTAAGAACACGGAGTGGTAAATCAAAGTCATGGGTTGGTTAAGCCGAGTGAACTACCTGGGAAGTTGACTAGGCCTTTGCCTTGGCATATGGCTATGTCCTTTACAAAATGTCACCCGCCTTTCTGAAATAAGGAGCACACATTGTTTCCTTTCTTTTGTTTCGGTTGACTACAATCTTACCAGTATAACAGAAATTATGTCCAAACGCAGGAAGCACAGTCCGAAAGGTAAGTTAGAACTCTTTTCTATATTCCTATCCATAAAGTCAGGCTTGTCTATATAATACAACAAAGTGAGCTTTCATCTGAATTCTCCTATGTTCCCCATTATTTCTTAGAGTGGTCGAAGAAAAAAAGCTGGATAGAAAGGCCACGTAAATGGTCCAAGGGTCCTTGTTCACCCTACAACTGAGAATACACCCAACAACAAGGTCTACTCGACATGGATTAGGTGTTAATGAAACTTTTTCCGGGAACCTTTCACAAAATTCCCTAACTAATTGTAAAATTATCAACTAATTAGAATGCTTGATTATTAGACCGTGGTATTTGATTTGGCAAATACACAACCCCCTATTCAATTAGTCAAGCGCTAGCATCCCTCTCTCTAAAGGGACGTAAGCACTTTACTCGGTAAGGGATGGGATTCATTCACTTGCATTCCTAATAACATTACAAAAAGCTCTAGTCTTAACAATCCTACTATTGTTGTGTACCCTTTCCTCGGGTTGGAAGGAAAAGAAGGAAGAAAGAGTAGGACTTTTTTTGCAAGAACATGAACCTTGGGATGGGGTTAAGCGGGAGCCCCCCCCCCCCCCCCCCCCCCCCGCTTGGAGCGTACCATGAAACTTGATGGCTACAGACAAGACGGGCGTAAGGAAAATGAAACAATAAAGGGATCTGAATCAACCTAAACAATAAAGGGCGTTACTATGGAAAAAAGGCGCTATCAAGCCGCGTTGCATCCCTTTCAATTGGTCTAAAGTGTCATTGTAGAGAATCCCTACCATGTTTTTACCGGGATATGGGGGCAGTTCCTATCAGTAGAGCTAAGACACCTTCAAGAGATAATGATATAGTTGTAGCTCTTGATGCCACGGGCAAGATGGAAACTGGCATACCTTGAATCTAGCCTGTATTTTTCACACTCATCTTAGGAGATAGTAAGCAAGACCTAATACGCTAATTTCTTATATTAATAAATTTAAATAAATTCTCATTGCACACCTTCGTCTTCATGGGTTCTTTTGGAAACCGACTCATAATACTACGTTCACTGAGAGAAAGCCTTCCTCTAACTCACCTCTCTCGGGCAATCTACTCATTCTTGTACTTGACACAAGTCTTTACCCCGGCCCAACCACAAATCCTCGACATGGAATACAATCCTAAAGTACTCCAAAGATTCTCTATCAACTAATAATGTGGGACTATTCACATGGTTAAAGCTAAACTGCTTGAAGTCCACATGTAGCATGGTACTCTTTCTAGAATTCCCAAAACTCCATTTCCATCAAGAATTGAAAGGACTTTTCCCGTATTTCGACCATAAAATCTAACAGAGACATTACTGTGGATATTTTTACCAAAAATAAGACATTCCATGACTTCACGAGCTGCATTTCATGATATTGACATAGAGGGTTTGGAAAAGCTGCTTTGGTATGTTTTAGTTTTGTGCCGAATTAAAATTTAGCACATTATTGTGTTGCGTTTTTTTCTTGTATTTTTGTGTTGAGTAAGAATCAAGCTATTATTATGTTGTTCCTATACATTCTATTACATTCAGAAAATAAAAATAGAGCACATTGTTGTGTTACAATAAATCCCACATATTTTTTGTTATATTAGAATCCAACACATTTTGCATTGTTTTATGATTTAAACATCACTTAAAAAACAAACTATTATATTGTATTAAGATCTAGCACATTTGAAAATAATATACAAAATAGCACAATCAAAAAACAAAAATCAATCACATTTATAAGAATATTGAAAATCAACTATAGTTAAAACGAAAAATATAAATCCAGCACAACCAGTTATCTCTTTGCTCAAATCCAACAAATCTAACAAATGAAAAAACAATATGTAAAAGTGCAAATCAACACATTTAACAATAATTAATGCAACACAAAAACACAAAAATGTGTTAGCCTTCTTAGGAAATCATTATTTTTTATTTGAACCTCCCCATTTATATACATATATACATATATGGCCAGGATCTTTTCAAGACTCCTAAAGATCGCGAGAACTGCAAGAACTAATCCTAGCCATATATATATATATATATATATATATATATATATACGTATATATATATATATATATATATATACGTATATATATACGAATATATACGTATATATATACGTATATATATACGTATATATATACGTATATATATACGTATATATATACGTATATATATATATATATATAACGTATATATATACGTATATATATAAGAAGTTAACGTATATATATACGTATATATATACGTATATATATACGTATATATATATATATATATACGTATATATATATATATCGTATATATATATATATATACGTATATATATATATATATATATATTATATATACGTATATATATACGTATATATATACGTATATATATACGTATATATATACGTATAATATATATATATATATATATATAGTATATATCTACGTATATATATACGTATATATATCGTATATATATATATATATATACGTATATATATATACGTATATATATATATACACTATATATATATACGTGTATATACGTATTATATATATATACATAGATATATATATATAGACACATATATCGTATAACGAGTATATATATATATTATATATATATATATATATATATATATATATACCCCTATATATATATCTATATATATACTTATACATATATATATATATATACGTATACATATATATATATATATACGTATACTATATATATATATATATATATATTATATATATATAGATATATACGTATATATCTATATATACACGTATCCATATATCGTACTCTCTCTATCTATATCCTTCTCTATCTCTATCTCTCTCTATCTCTCTCTCTCTCTATCTCTCTCTCTTCTCTCTCTCTATCTACTCTCTCTCTCTCTCTCTCTCATCCGTCTCTCTCTCTCTCCGTCTCTCTCCGTGTCTCTCTATATATCTCCTCTCTCGCTCTCTCTACTCTCTATCTCTCTCTCCTCTACGTCTATCTCTCTATATCTCTATCTATACGTATATATATATATCTATATATATCTACGTATATATATATCTCTCTCTCTCTCTACGTCTCTATCTCTCTCTCTCTCTCTCCGTTCTCTCTCTACTCTATCACCGTCTATATATATCTAGACCGTATATATCTCTATAGATATATACGTATATATATATATCTATAGATATATACGTATATATCTATATATATATCGTATATATCTATATATATATACGTGTATATATACGTGTATATATACGGATATATATATATATATATATATATATAGATACTATATCTATATATATCTATCTATCTTCTCTATATATATCTATCTTACGTATCTATATATATAACCTCCGTATATATATCTCTCTATCTCTCCACGTCTATCTCTATCTCTCACGTCTCTCTATCTCCCTCCGTGTCTCTCTCTCTCTCTCTCTCTCTCTATCTCTCTCTCTCTATCTCTCTCTCTCTCTCTCTCTCTCTACTCTCTCTCTCTCCGTCTTTCTCTCTCTCTCGTACGTCTTTCTCTCTCTCTCCTCTCTCTCTCTCTCCGTCTTTTTCTCTCTCTCGTATCTCTCTCTCTCTCCGTCTATCTCTCTCTCTCTCTCTCTCTCTCTATATCGTCTCTCTCTCTCTCTCTCTCTCCGTCTCTATCTCTCTCTCTCTACTCTCCGTCTCTCTCTCTCTCTCTCTCTCTCCGTCTCTCTACTCATATCTCTTCTCTCCGTCTCTCTCTCTCTATCTATCTCCATCCTCTCTCTCTATCCGTATATCTCTCTACTCAACGTCTCTATCTCTCTCTATCTCTACGTATCCTCTCTCTCTCCTCTCTCTCTCTCATCTCTCTATCTCTCTCTCTCTCTCTCCGTCTCTCCGTCTCTCTCTCTATCTATCTCTCTCTCCGTGTCTCTCTCTCTCTCCTACGTATCTCTCTCTTCCTCCGTCTTCTCATCTCTCTCCTCTATCGTATATCTATATACACGTATATATATACGTATATATATACCACGTATATATATACGTATATATATATACACGTATATATATCTACGTATATATATATACACGTATATATATACGTATATCTATATACGTATATATATGTATATATATACGTATATATACGTATATATATACGTATATATACGTATGTATATATACGTATATATATTTATA
>CM046034.1:10236329-10241329 GCA_025215565.1 Flaveria ramosissima
ATATGGCCTAAGAATTGCACTTCACGGATCCAAAAATCACACTTGGAAAACTTGGCGTACAATTGTTCCTGTATAAGTAGTTCCAAAATTAGGCGTAGGTGCTCCTCATGTTCCTCCTTGGTACTAGAATAGATCAATATCTCATTGATAAACACAATGAAAAACTAATCGAGATAGGGTTTGCACACACGATTCATGAGATCCATGAATACCGTTGGTGCGTTAGTCAACCTAAATGGCATGACCAAGAATTTATAATGACCATAACGAGTGTGGAATGCGGTTTTCGAGATGTCTTCCTCTTGAACTCTTAGTTGATGGTAGCCAGACCTTAAATCAACCTTAGAAAAATAGCTTGATCCCTGAAGTTGATGGTACATATCATCTAGGTAAGGCAAAGGGTATCGATTCTTGACTGTAACTTTGTTCAATTCTCTGTAATTGATGAACATGGGTGCAAATGGAGAGCAGCATCAGGGATCCTGTATGATAAGAGGTTCCCAGCAAAACTAAAGGCAAAACTATACAGAGTGGCAGTTCGTCCAGCTATGTTATACGAAACAGACTGTTGGGCCATAAAGAAATCGCACCAGAGACAAATCGAGGTCGCGGAAATGCGAATGCTGAGGTGGATGTGTGGCCACACAAGATTGGATCGAATAAGAAACGATGTGTTTCGACAGAGGCTAGAGGTGGCTGGTATCACAGATAAAATACGAGAGGGAAGATTAAGATGGTTTGGTCATGTAAAGCGGAGGCCGTTGGTAGCACCAGTTAGAGCAGTAGAGAACATCAACGTAGAGGGTAGGTGGAGTAGAGGTAGACCTAGGTTGACTTGGGACGAGGTAATTAGGTGAGATATGGTAGACTTGCACCTCTCTGAGCACATGATCGAGGATAGGAGTGCGTGGAGGCGTAGAATTAAAATTGAGGACTTTTAGCGGGATCTGTGGGTAGGAAGGGTAGTCGTAGACTTAGTTGTGGGACCCCTATTTTCTTTAATCTGCCCTTTTGCGCGTTTCTTGACGAGTATTTGTTGTACTCAATTTCTCAGCTTTTATGTGATCTTTATCTGTGTGTTGTATGCCGCATACTATAATTGTTACGGTTATTGTTTTCCTTACTGAGTCGGGGGTCTCTTCGGAAGCGGTCTCTCTATCTTCTAAGATAGAGGAAAGTCTCGCCACCAACCACCCCTCCCAGACCCTGCTCTTGAGTAGGATTTACCGGGTATGTTTGTTTGTTTGTTTGTTTGATGCACATTCGGAATGTGCAATCCTTTTTCTTAACAAAGAGAACACGTGCTCCCTATGGTGATGTGCTTGGTCGAATAAATCCTTTATCCAATAGTTCTTGAAGCTGTGATAATAATTCTTGCAGTTCGTTCGGTGCTAACCGATATGGTGCTCTCGCAACTGGAGCTGCTCTGGGAGTCAAATCGATCTTGACCTCAACTTGCCAATGAGGTGGTAGTCAAGGTAGATCCTCTGGAAACACCTCCAGCTCTTCCTCCTGATCCTCCTCTAGTACCACCCGAGACTCCTCCATCGAGGCCTACTGAGGCTTGAGCTAGTTTTCCAGCTCTAGCATACGTACTATAGCCTTATGAAGCTGGTCTTGTGTCGTGTTCAGGGTATTCGTCAACTCGGCAAATTGTCCACGTAGAGTCTAAATCTCTCATGTCTGACCTTCCTCACGTCCTTGCATATCGAGTCACGAGTCTTCCATCTCTTCATACACCTTGCTGTTGTGCTCGTGTCGCGCGTCCAACCTTTTAGATTTCTCCTCGACATTTCGACACAGTATATCATGAGAGGCCACCACAGCAGTGATAGCCCTATAAGGGTTACAGGGTAGAGGGAATAATATGGAATCTCTTCCCACGGTAGGGATCGAAAATGGAACACGTTCCTTTTCTAGCATCTTAATCAGTATGGTACGCTACCATGCCTAATTGTTAGGATCAAATATGTCCCAATCAATCATAAGTTCACCCGGATGGTATGTATCAGGCATAAACACAGAGGGTCGAGAACTAGAACCCATAGATGACGAAGGGACAATAAGAACCTCAAGTTCCTTTCCCGGCGTGTGTCGTACAGGGGGATGAGGATGATGATGATGACATATTGTAGTGTACGTGATGTGCATGCCAATGACTATACAGTAAGGGGATAAGTAAACGAGTAACTAACTGACTGTGTGCGGTTATAGACTAGTGTGCACGCGACCTAGTTCCCTATAACTAATGGCTCTTAACCCAATTTGTCACACCCTCAAAATTCAAGTGCGGGGTTTTGCCGCGAGGCGTGTGAACAAACCAAGATTCAAGTCATTAGTTACTCAGAATGACTCTATATGTAACATTTAAAAAAACTTGAGTTTAAACGTTAAAACATTGCGGAAGCGTTTAGTAAATACTTCAAACCCAAAGATCTTAATGTAAATTGCGCAAAACACGCGCCCAAACCATTATTTGTTGTAGGTCCAAACACACTTGAATTAATGAAAATTATGAAGATTTTGGATCAAAATGACATATAATCTTGATGAAAAAGGAAGAACACTCAAGAACACAATGAAAATCCTCACTTTGATCCATAAGGATTGCAAGAATATTGTTTACATGAAAACCACCCAATCCTTGGCTCTCTTTCAAGCACCTAAACCCTAATTACTCTTATCCTTATATAGTGAATATAAAATCCACTAATTACACATTAAGCCCCTAGACTTAGACTAATTAGGGAAAATTACAAATAAGCTAAAACATGACTAAAATTAGATTAAATTATTTTGTTGACACAAAATATATTTATTACAATAAAGATCCTAGTCATAATCTATCTTCAACGTCTCGTCTCGGGTCTTTGTCTCGAATGCTTTATTTGCCTTTTCTGTTGACTTTGACTATGACGTTGACTTTTGTTGACTTGGACTATGTTAATAATATAGACTATCCTTTTCAGACCCAACAATACTCCCCCTTAGTCTATCATTATCAACGTCTTCAATCAAATTCAGCATCGAGAAGCCAACTAAAGAATGATCTTCAATCTCCCCCTAGATTGAAGCTTTTCGAATCTCGTCAAAACCATTTTGCAGCCATAACCATTAACAAAATAACACCCAAGCAGCCTCTAACCTTTACAAAACAGCCTAGTTGCTCTTAACTCATTTCACTCGGCTGCACACTTGTTCAAACAACTTCCCTGCTGCATTTATCCAAACGATTTGCACGCATCATAAACCAAAACATCCTAAAAGTGCAGCCCCTTTCAGCCCTTTGCATCGATCATATCATCACAACTACAACAAAAATATCCTCTTGCAGCCTTGCACTTCTCCACCATCATACAATAACACAACCACCTACAGCAGCCCCACTTTACCATCCACTAATCCAATACGCAAACCTTAAACCCATTTTTGAATTTTATTTTTTTTTGATTTTGCTGCGCCCATCACATTTGCCTTAGTTGGTTTTCAAATCAACTCCACTGCTATGCCATTGCTGCGCCTTCACAAACACTCCCGCCCTTGCTACGCTGCTCCTGCGCCTTCACAAAGCAAACCACTCTTCCTGCGCCCCCACAATCTACTTGCCTTAAACAATTTCTCACCTATTGATCACTTTTGCACCTAAACAAGAAACAACAAGCGAAGCCTCCTATCACTATCTAATCCCACATACTATCACAAGCTGCACACTTAGTTCTCATTCACATAATCAGCCCGCAGCAAACCATCATCTAATACCAACCTGCAAGCAGCTTTATGCAGCCTCTCATCAACCCTCAAACAGCTCACTTTCGCCCTTAACCATCAACCATACTTTAAACAGCCTCGTTTGATCTTTTCTTGTGCAACCTATAACCAAATACAAACCATCCACCATCACTAATCTATCCTCACCAGTTCCATACTCGTCAAGAAACCAAATATGCTACCTAATCCTAATCATACTCATCACTTAAACTACCATTACCACCTCTAGCAGCCTTCAAGTGACCAAAACTGCAGCCACACACCATCATACTACCACTGATTGGAGCCTCACTTAAACACTCCAAACCAGCTGCTCAACCAACTTATATCTCAAACCATTGCAGCCCCTGTACTTTAATCGTCCAATTAAACTCCTGCAGCAAATATCAAACCAAAACAGCAGCCCCGCCTATATCATACCAATCATATACAACCTTTTTTTCTTAACCATTTTTGTACAGAAAACAATAAACCAAACAACTAGTACTTATTCTTAACCAACCTCATCAAACCGCAGCCTTCAATCAAACACAAAGAACCAAACCAAACAGCTCATTTGCCATCCTGAACCATCTTCAAAACAACCAAATAACCAACTGCTCAACCAACTTCATTTTCAAACGATTGCAGCCATGTGCATTTAACCTCAACTATTACTCATTAACTCAACACAAAACCATGACCAACAAACTAAACTACCTGCAGCCCTGCACATTGTCACAACCAAAACCGCAACTAAAAAGCCCCTCTTTTCAACAATAGTCTATTAAACCGTGTGTGCCTTCACAAAGCTTCCATCATACAACACTGCGCTGCGCCGGACCAATTACCTTAACCAAATTTCTGATCAAAATCAATTCATCCTCTGATTTCAATCTCAAATTGAACAATAAAAGGTCGATAGTGTGTGTTTGATCTATGTTGTTTAAACCGTAATCACAGTTCAAAGGGGATCAAGTTCGTGTGAAGGGTAATCAAGGTGTTTGAGGTTGAAGTCTTTGAAACCGTCTTTGACAATTGAAGATGTTTGAGGAAGAATTAATTTGGGGTTGTGTTAATTGAATTCTTGAAGATCAAATGAAGTAGAAGCATATGTGTGTGTTCATGGGTGTGAAAACAGTAACAACTCTTCACATTTGATTCAAGATGGATCTCAATTAGACTCTGATACCAAATTGTAGGTCCAAAAACACTTGAATCAATGGAAATTGTGAAGATTTTGGATCAAAATG
>CM046034.1:10906465-10941465 GCA_025215565.1 Flaveria ramosissima
TTAGGTTAAACGTGTTTTAGCCGTAAAAATTCGAATTTTCGCAAGGTCTAATCGCCTAAGTCCGTAGAAACCAAACTTTGATGAGCAGGGAACGTCCAAGATCACTTTTGACACCAAAGATTGCGTTTTTAGTGCAAAAACACAAACTTTTATGCAATCTTGATTGAATCACACGTAATCAAGAGCCAAAGCTCTGATACCACTTGTTAGGACCTGGTATTTGAATGAAATACCTAGTGATTAGCGTGTAAACCAGATCAAATAGTGCGAATCCAATCAAATGAGAGAACACACGAAGAATCAATCAAGAATTGAATCTAACGTTAGAAGTCGATTGGGAATCGATCTAATGTGTTCTGTGAACTTGGAGAACGATTTGGGAGGCTTCTGGACGGCTAGGGTACGTCTGGAGTCGTATTGTTATGAATGCTTACCTTTTTTCCACGGATTGGGTTGTATTTATAGGTTAGTATTGTTCATTCGGGCGACTGGACCATAATATGGTTCAGTCGTGCGATTGAACCATGCGGTTGATTCATCCGCACGACTGAGTGTTCAGTCGTGCGACTGAGCCAATCTTATGTGTCAATCATACGACTGATCCAGTCTCCTGGTTCAGTCGTGCGATGAGTCAATCGTATGAAGTTATTCATGCGTGTGGTCCATTCGCATGGGCCATTCGCATGAGAACTTCATTAAGTTAAGTTTGAATGTTTCAATTAATATAATTGATGTGTAACCATTCAAACATCACAAACCTAATTAACCAATCAATATCAACTCATTAATGAAATATTAGACATTACAAATCACAAACAATCCATATCATTTCATTAATCATTTCATATTACATCATAATCAGACAAACAGATCTATTACATTTCGTATCATGATCTAGGGACATACATGCATCAACAGAGCATCTCGAGCTCCATGATGAGGGCGCTCCAACGGAATTCCCTAAAACAGATTTGGACAGTTCTTATCTCCAAATGGGATACGGTGGAGATGTTAGCAGGTCAACGGTTTACAAATTCAATTTCTCCTACAAGTGGAAGTTCCTGCTGTATGTGGTTCTTCACTGCATGTCTAATAAATCTGGGGGATGGGATCAAATCCCGTATGAACTTGGGTGCTTAGTTCATGGGTTGGTACAAAGCCTCCGCTTCAACTATTCAAGGTTTGTGCTGACTAACCTTATGGGAAATCTTCAAAGGGACACATTCTTCATGTATCCCAGGTTTCTCCAACACATAATCAACTGTGAGCTGGATCAGGGCAAGCTTATCTGTGCAGCTGCTCTGACTGCTCCCCAAATGAGGCCGACCATCTTCAAGATCTTGAAGAGAGTGTCTACCAACTTCACTGGAAGGGATACCGCACTACTTCCAGGTATGATTGAGCCAATGGCAACTGGTGACATCCCTGTTAACCCCACAGGTGATGAACCCACACCAGCAACTACCCTCACCCTACCAAATCTACCTTCTCCACCCATTACTGTTACATATCAGAGACGTCCCAAACGAACCCTTGTTCAATCTACTCTGATTGAACAAGCCCCTCCTGTTCAAACCAAAAAGGCTAGAGTGGAACAAAGGGCTCCCACTCAGCCTGAGGTCCAACCATCCTTCACAATTGACCTCAATATGGGTCTTGAGTCTCCTCAGTCTCAAACCCATGAGCCCGAAACCCAAGCTGATAGCCCTCAGGGAGAGTCTCTATACTCCTCTGAGCAGCCACAAAGGGACAGCTCAATGCCTCTTGACATTGATCAAAGTCCCGGGTCATTAGGTTTTAACTCCTTATCTTTTACTGACCTTTTGACCGGAGCTGGTGAAGAGATTATGTCTCTTAAAGGCAATGAAGTTGATCCACAACACCCTCTCAAGGATCAACAGAGCCTAGAGAGACCCCTTATCTCTAGCCCCCACCAGCAAAGCCTTACTGAGGTGAGTCCCACTGATGTGGAGGGGACTCATGTAGATTCAGCTGCCACTACTGAAGGAGCCTCAATGGATCCTCAGGACAGTGGTAACGAAACTGAGACTGAATCTATGACAACCATGCCCTTTGATGACTCTGAAAGAGACATCATTGTGCAAGGGAAACCAGGGCGCCAAGAAACCACATCTAGTGGTGAGGATGAACATACTAGGTATGTTACCTCATCTCCCCATGATTCTTTAAAAGAAGATGAGGGAAGTATGCAACTTACCATTCAAGACCTACTTTCTAAAGTCTCAAACCTTGAATCAAAGGTTAGGACTTTAGAGGATAGGTCTGCCACTCAGCAACTTGAGATTGAAACTCTCAAGACCAAACTAGCTGAGAAACAGATTGAGAGGTCTGTTAGGCATGTACCAATTCAGGTCTCCTTGACCTCTTCCTCTAGCTCATCAAGCTCTCAGGATGATGCTACCAAAAAGGGGGAGAGTGTTGAGAGACAAAGTCAAAGACAGGAAACCCAAAGTCAAGCTCTTACTTCTTTGATCTCAAAGTATCCTATGCAACAAGCTGCTATCTTCCCTGAGCCTCCTCCAGTTGTTTTTCAAGTGGATCAAAGGATGCTCCAGGATCTCAATAGGTTCTTCAACAAGTTCCTATTGGAATCCCTCATAGACCAGCCCAGCCCTGATATGTCTGTGATTTACTTTGGAGCTCAATGGCTTCAGAGGTTGAATGCACCTTCTACCACTGTCGAGGAAGTTGGTCAACCTAAGGTCCAAGTGGAACCTGAGATTAACTTCGAAGGGGAAACAAGGACTGATGGCCCAGCAACCGAAATAGTTGGGACAGAAAGTGTATTTTCACAGACTTCCGAAGCACAATTCAAAGCCTCGGAAGAACAAGCTCAAACTTCCGAAGCTGAGATTGCTGCTGCGGAAGGACTATTCTCACTATCCGATGATCTAATAGTCACAGATGCAATTCTGGAACTTGCATCTGAGGTTAATAGGGAGGATTTTCTCACCCAACCATTAGCTCTGACATCTGCATTGACTCCAGCTCCCACCTCTACTACTCAACCCGGATCTTCCATCCAAGAACCCCCAAAGTCTAGTACTTCCGAAGACATCAAAGGAAAGAGGAAGATGACTTCGGAAGAGCTTCAGGAGGAAGAAAGGTTGGAAAAGCTTAAAAGGAAAGGTAGGCTTCCAACTGGGAAACTGTTAGCTGTAAGTACCAAAGCAGCTGCAGCCAACCAGGAGGCAGTCAACAACCGAAGAAGAGTAGAGGTCATAGACAGACTTGTTAGTCTAGGGGCTGCAACTAAAGATGTACTCCTGCTACCATTAGAGGAGTTGATAGAGCTGGAAAAGGCAACCTTGCTGCTAAAACAACAAAAAAAAGAAGCTGCAAGGTTGGCCTTGGAAGAGGAAAGGAAGAGAAAGGAAAGAGAAGCTGATCTGCAGCTCAGGAGAGAAAGGATAACCTTCTTACTCTCCAGAGGATTCTCTCAAAAAGAGTTGTCTCCACATAACAGTGATAGGATCTTATGGCTCTTCAACAAAGAGCAAGATCAAATGGAGAAGGAGAGAAAGAGAGCTGCAAGGGAGAAGCTTGTGCAAAAGAAGAAGAAGGAAGAAGAAGCTGGACTGACTGCTGCCAAGAAGATAGGTGAGAAAGCCTGAATGAAGAGTTATCTCAAAGCTCATGGCTTCTCTGGCAGGCAGGTGGGTCCCATGTCGGAAAAGACTCTCCAGCGACATGTCAGTGACATCAAGGCTGACATTCGCACGGGGAAAAGGAAGGAGATGTATAGAAGGGGACAGGGGATGACCTTCAAAGCAACCTCTCAACCCAAAATCCAAACCCAACCTCAACCTGAACCTATACCCTTTCCCTTCCCAATCAAAACCAAACCAACTTCTGAACCATTCACCCCTGAACCCACACCATCACACCTACCAACCTATTCACCTCAACCACCTAAACTACCTATCCTCCAACCCAAAACCTTAGCCAGAACCCAAACACCTCAACCTACCCATCAACCAATCAAACCATCCCCTCAGCCTTCTAAACATCTCTCCATGGAAGAATTCAAGGCAGTCAAGACTAAGCTCATCAACTGCACTACTCTGAGCGACATCTCCTGTGAGGAGGATTCAGTCAACTTGACTTATGTTGATGGATCCTCAACTTCCCTCACAAGAGATCAATTTTTTGATCTGCCCAGAGGAACTTTGGACCAAGCTGCAAGCCTCCTTGGCCTCAATTCAGACACGTTGAATGAGGAAGAAAAGAAGCTAAGGAGAAAGCTGGTGACTCTACTGGATACAAAGAAAGGAGACAGGGTACCAAGACAACCTCTTGCACCCAGAAAGAAGATCATCCAGTGGAGGTTCGAAGACTCTTCTCACAACTTTGTTGTTGAAAGAGAGAATGGAGAGCTCAACAGGCTGAGTGCCTCATCTTTGCTACACTTAAGCAGGTTTGACATTGCTGTAGAGAAACCATTCTCCAACCCTTCAAACTCCGATATAGCTGCCCACATCAAAAATCATCTAGGCAGCCTTCATATGGCCGAGCTTACTGCTAGAAGCAAGGTTGAAGAGGAGTTGAAACTGAGAGAGGAGGAGGGGAGGAAAGGATCAGCAACCAAAGGTAAAGCCTTTCTACAAATGGTTGAAGGTCCTGAACTTGAGTCCATAGTTAGATGGGAGTATGACTATAACTCCCGTCAACTAACTCTCTTCAGGGGGACACAACAGAGGGTACATGTCATTCAAAGCGATAGACTGGATCTCCTATCCACCAATGACTTGTACAAGCTTCTCAGCACTACTTCAGGGAAGAACAAAGAGACAGACAAATACCTCTTGTCTATGGTGCTGAAGGCTTTGAGAAGCAGAAATAAGTGAAGTTTTGGTAGCATCAGCCTAGGGGGAGTTTGTTGGATCTAGAAAGGCTGTTGCAACCAAAACCAAGTCACTTAGAAGATTTTGGTACAACAAACAAAGGACTTCCGAAGCTAAGTATGGAACTTCCAAAGGAAGAAGGAGCTCTTCCGAAGACTAAGTGTAAAACACACTTCCAAAGGAAAACTCCAACTTCCGAAGACAAAGAACCTACTTCCGAAGATCAAGACTTAGAGAGAAAGATCTGAAGTCAACTTCCGAAGTACAAGAAGTTCTCAAAGCCTCGGAAGCATAGAATCATCTTCCGAAGTATAAGTGGCTTCAGAAGAACAAGTTCTTCCGAAGCCAGTTAACCTTCGGAAGACACTCCTATTATCCAGTGGACATAAGTATGGCCTCTCTGACACTCTGCTGCAAATCTCTGAGATACTGCATGGCGTTTTCTCAAAAGCCATGTAGTTGACCATACTTTAATCCACTGTTTACCTTTTTATTTTAGTACAGTTCCATCTTTAGTTGGTGACAAAAGGTAAGTCATGGACATGTCATGACTACCATATCTTAGATAATACTTTATCTAAGATACCTTAACTTTAGCATTGTAGTATATGCTTTAGTCTTAGGTTTCCAGCTGGTATCAAAGTATATCCGGCTGTAGGATCTAGTATATATAGTTTCTCATTGTAACTCTTGTTTCATGCTTGTAAGTGTCTTGTAATCTTGAGTTGAGAAGTAATATATACAAGTACCTTGAAAATATATCTCTGCTTGTTCCTTAGTTATTTATTATATTATTATCAACTCTTGTAAAAGACATTGCTTCATCTGATTTGAGTGTTTGCATAAGTGAGTTTGAGAGAAATACAAGTGTTTAAGTGACAAACCCGATCCTGCACACCCTTTCATCTTGCACACCTTCTCTAGTTACAAACCTTCATCTTGCACAACTTCATCACTTTTGGGCATTACTTGTAATTGTTCCATAATAACTTCTTGATCCCCTTGTTCCACAATAACTTCTTCATTCCCTTGTTTCACAATAACTTCTCAATCCCTTTGATTCATAACAACTTATTGATCCCCTTGTTTCACAATGACTTCTTCATTCGATTGCTTCATAATAACTTCTTGATCCTTTTATTTCATAATAACTTCTTGATCCCTTTGTTCCAAACTCTAATAGTTGATGTTTTACATACCACTCAAGTTGTAATTGTCTTCTATAAGCATTGTTGATTTCTTGTGTGTGTTACCAATAGGACTAGGCCAAGAACATCTCTTTTCTCACTTATCACTTTAGCACCATGATTAGCTGCTAAAAATAGTTGTTCAGACTTATAGGTCAATGCTTGATGTAAAAATCAATCATCTTAAATTTGTGCACATATTACAACATTATTAGGACATCCTTATCATTACCAGGAGCTCTTGGACCTACATCCAAGTCCTATCCTAGAGGTAGTAAATTACCTCTCTCTTGGATAACCTAGCTACTACATCATGGACAAAACAAGTCATAATGATCTTCCATATGAAACTTTACTCTTCATATACTTCCTTCATGTGAACTACAAAAACTCTCTTGCATTGTGATTTTGAGTGAAAACAACTAGGATCATTAGCCGTAATAAACAAGCATTGGCTAAAGTAATGTTAAAAAACATTTATTATCACAGGAAAATTGAACTTTGAGAATGTATGTGAGAAAATTTAATAACCGTAGACTTCTATGGGATCAAATCCTTGATCATTGCACTCACGAACATACTAGAATGGACGAACCATCTTCAATGCTTGAAATTCCAAGATAATACTATTCAATACGAGGTTAACAAGTATGACAAGAAAACACTAGATCATTGATTCTTTGTGTTGCATTGAAGTAAAAAGAAAGTGACTAGAATTAGAGATAAAGCAATACTCTTACCATGATAGTGACGATTATGTTTAGATTTATTTTATTCATGTGGATGAACGAAAACACCCTCATGTGAGATTTATGCAAGGCGTTTATAACGACTGTAATGGATGTCGTCTATGTTCTAGACTCAAATGACAGTAAAATTGAAAACACAGGTTTTTTAAACCTGATACAAAGATGAAAATAATAATTTATTTATTTTTATTAACCAGAATTTAAAAAAAAAATAGAAAAGGATTGTGAGCGTGTGGCAACAAGTGTAAGTTATCCAGTGATGATGCTGACCAATCACCTCCACACATACACACCTTACACTTTCCCTTATCAACCACCACCACCACCACTCTGTCTCGTGCCACCCACAACCACCATGTCCACCACCACCGCCATCGGAGCCGGTGCCGGTCCGGCCACCGCCTTCTCATCAAGAAACTCATACCCTTTATCATCATCATCTCATCCTCAGGTTTGCTAACAATTTCACCCCTAAAACTCTCATTAAAGTATCAAACCACAATAACATTTTCACTCTGTTTTTTGTGCTGCAGAAAACCATATTCCAAGGGGTTTCAATTCAAGATTCCAAAAGGGGTGCCTCTGTTTCTTTCTTGAAATCCCACGACAAAAAGTCGGTGATTTCTAAAGGAAACAGAGTGTTAGAAATCAATGCTAGAAAAACTGCAGGAGCCTCGAAGCAAATTGAGGTTGAAGTTGATAAGCCTTTGGGTCTCACTTTGGGTCCTAAACCTGGTGGTGGTGGTGGTGTTATTATCACAGTCGGTTTTCGGTTCAAAAGCTTTCATCTTTTTCATATTTACAGCTTTATTATGAAATCTTGAATATTTTGAATGTGTTATTTGTGAATTTAGGGGGTTGATGGTGGTGGGAATGCTGCAAAAGCAGGGTTGAAAGCTGGAGATCAAGTGATATACACCAGCAGCTTCTTTGGTGATGAACTTTGGCCTGCTGATAAGCTTGGGTTCACCAAAACCGCGATTCAGGCTGTGCCCGATTCGGTTTACTTTGTGGTTAGCAGGTTGTGACCCGTATAAGATACCGATTATCTTGTAATATTGCATATAAAGTGGTGTCAAAATGACAAAATCTTGTATTTGATCAAATGTTTGGATGTTGAAAGACATTTACTTGATGCAGGGGTGCTGATGTAGATGTTAAACGCCTGCCGAAACGACCTGCTCCCCCTCGCTTTGGTCGCAAACTAACCGATGCTCAAAAGGTGTAGCAGTCATCTTTGCATTTTGTTTCGGCTCGTTTGAACACAACTTTAATGATTTTGACACGTTGTTTTAGTTAAATCTTTTAGCTTAACGCTGTTTGTGACGCCTCTAGAGTTTATTTTTAGTACATTGTTAATATTTGTTGCGTTCTAGGCGCGAGCAACGCATATTTGTTTGGATTGTGGGTTCATATACACGCTATCGAAGCCTTTTGAGGAACAGGCAAGCTTTCGACACATGTTTTTGTTATCTTTAAATCGGTAGCTTATACTAACTATAATAATATTAAGTGGTGATTTTTGGTTTGGAAATTTGCAGCCGGATGGCTACTTGTGTCCCCAATGTCGAGCACCGAAGAAGAGGTTCACGAGGTACGATCCAGCCACAGGGAAACCAATCGGTGGGACGCTACCTCCGATCGGTGTGATCATTGGACTTGTGGTTGGTCTTGCTGGAGTTGGAGCATTGCTTGTTTATGGTCTTCAGTGACCAACATTCATTTTCAATATGCTTATTTTGTCTTGTGTTCATTGACTCACTTGACTGTATCAAAAACAAACACTATATTTTGAAATTATAATTATATACGTGATGAACAAGTTAAACGTGTCAGGGGTGAAATTACATAGGTGACTGTCCTTGTGATACCGGTATACTTTTTAACGTGTTATATGTGCGTGTGGGGTATCGTATATATATTTCTAGATAATGAGAGAGTATGTCCAAAAGAAATTAAAGTAAAAGGATTTCGAAGTTTTAAAATTTTCCTTGACGCTAAAGTCTATATTATTATTAAAATCTGAATAAATTTTTAGTTAGCTTTATGTAATGGCACATGCAATCTTTCTCTGATATTTTTTATAAAATATTAGATTTTAATATTTTAAACTATTGATCACTATTAATCTCAACTAACAGTTTGAGACTGTTATTAGTAATAAAATTGAAATTTGGGATTAATACCGGTCCATACTATTAGTTGAGATTTATATTGATCAATACTCAATAATTGAATTATCAAAATTTAATTTTTCTATTTTTATTTGAGATTTACCTTTTAGAAACATCTAACAAATTAAGATTAAAGCTATTATTATTTTGATAAGAGTGAACCTTTACATTTGTAAGAAGACCGACCAATGCAGTTTGATGTCCGAATGATTATTCCACAAATAATGTGCTATTAGTTTGTAAAAAAAAAATTTTCTGAATCACACATAATTTTATTAAATCAAAATATAAATACAAACCAGTAAGAAGCTAGAACATATAATTCACCAATACGATCAAAAAGCTACATGGAAAAATCAAACACACACCGCTAAGGCTACTATAAATTGAGTTGTTAATTTCCCTTTATTTTTTACCCCAAAGAATTATATACCCTTAATCTCCACGAACAATTTTGAGGAGACACTCTTATTTGGGAATATGAAATGCACCAACATGTCAAGAAAATTCTGAATGGACCATATATCTCTTTTGTCACCTCATTGGATCAAGTGGTTTTATACAACTCCATAAGGTCATGAGCCGAAAATGCATAAATAGAAGAATAATTGCACCGAGAGCTCACCATTTGTCTAGGGGCGAAGCATTGGGGGTTCTCTTTTTTTCGTAAGTAGTGTTAAATTTTAGTCTGGTAGTGTAATTTTTGACCCGGTAGTGTAAATTTTTATATAAATATGGAGTACGCCCCCTTAAAGAATATCAATTTCGCCCCCACCCCCTTACAATAATGTTCAAGGTCCGTCACTACATTTGTCGAGCTATATAGCATGATGTAAAAACATGATCTATCGTTTTGGATGATTCCTCACAAAGTGTACAAAGCCTCCAATGCCCTGTAACAAAACCTTAACTTTAATTGGTAGACACCTATTCCAATGAAAAGTAGAGCTCCAAGAAATTTATTCAGATAGTAATTTGTGGACAGATTTTACTATATGATTGTACCACGTGGCTCCCATAACCATTCTTGTTTTATTGTGGTTTTCTTCTTTCCTTTTAATTTATTTTTATTATTTTCTTTGTCACATTTCTTATTGTTATGCATTGTTGTTGGGACCGGATCAGACCCGCCGGTTTAACCAGTTCGACTGGGAATTGGCTAGGTGGCCGGTCCGGTTCCCATTGTATCGTTTTGGGCCAGTCAAACCGGTCGGTTCGTCCCGAATCAGTGGTTGGACTGGGAAACAACATAACATAACAAAAACAAAAACAACATAACAATAAGTAGCATGACATCTTATAAATTTTATAGTCAATTACATCATGTTTATTTGAATAACAAAAAAAATTACTAAACAATTATGTGTAAAACATCAAGTAAACTATGAAAAATCCAATATTAACCAATATTACACGAAAGTAAACCAATGCAAACTGATGTAAATCAATATTAACAAATATAAAGCAATCTATAAAAAAAATATAAACTGATGCAACTTACTATTACGTTAATATAAATAAGTGTAACACCACTGTAAGAACCTAAAAACCATTTAAAACACCTAATTTCGCTAGTATAACGAAACTACATCACAATTAGTAATCTAAGAACATATGCACTAACAACATAACAATTAGTAAACAAGTATGTGTAAAAGATCAAGTTTGTAAGGCTTCATGTAAGGCTGATGCACCTAAAACATTCAAAGTCTCTCCTGCATGCTTGCACTTAAGTGCAAAGTAGAAATGCTTCGGAAGTTTTACACCCTGCATCAGAATTATTCTAAGTGTAAAATCTTCCGAAGCCAAGACCAACATCTTCCGAAGCCAAAAGTAAAGTCTTCTGAAGCTTCAAAGACAAAGTCTTCCAAAGCCAAGAAGTGAAGACTGATTTCTTTCGAAGACTTTTAACACATGTTTTATCTGATGTACTTTTCCATAAAGCTGGACCACTTTCCACTGCAACTTTGATTACTCACCAACTTACATGAGTTGGTGAAAAGGTCCATGCTTTTGATAACTGTACATTGAGGTCTTGAGTCTTTTGCTTTCTACTTTATGTATTTTTATCCTTTTTGTAATATATTAGGATGTGAGCTATGGCATGTCATAGTAACTAGTGAAAAGGCAATCTGCCTTTTGACTTTACATTGATTTTGTTGTCTAGATTAATGTTTTGCAGGTGGCCTTCAAAGTATGGTCGGCTATAGGATGTAGTATAAAGTATCTCAGGTCTTTGTATCTTTATTTTTATGCTTTGAAACACTTGTAAAGAACTTGAGAGCAATATACAACATTCTTGAAAACCAATATCCTTATGTTGTTTTGTTCTTGTTCTGTCTCATACTTGCTTGTGTTCTTAGTATCAAACCATAATTGTTCCCAGTTCTCTATTTGATCTGTTAAGTGTTCTATAACACTCTCCTCATTGTGTATTGTGTTGTAAGTGACATCCCTTCCTGCAATTGGTATCAGAGCATCCCAGGCTCTTGATTGTAAGATCTCACCATCTTAAGATCCCTCTCACACATAAAATAGTTAACATCTCAAATGGTAGCTCTTACTAAAGCTGATATGGAAACTGAAACCATGACAAAGTCCCCACTGATCACTCTTGAAGACTTTGACACTTGGTGCCAACAAATGGAAGGGTTCATCAAGTCACAAGACTCCAGGATATGGGAATTTGTTGTCTCAGGGCCTCACATACCAAGCACCTCTTCAGCTGCTGCTGGAGGTGGTATGATTCCAAAGGTTGTGGCTGACTATTCTGAAAAAGACAGGAAGAGAATAGATATTGATCAGAAAGCCATGACAGCCCTTCAAACTGCTCTTCCTAACTCCATATATAGAGGCTTCAGGAAGTGAAAAACAGCTAAACAACTATGGGATGCACTGAATCTGTTTATGAGGGGTCAACTGAAGCCAAGGAGAACAAGAAGGATCTCCTGAAGCAACAGTTTGAATACTTCACCTTCAAAGTAGGTAAAAACCATGACTCAACAATACTTCAAGTATGTTGAGATTGTGGACACTCTAATGGATGTTGGAGTGACTTTTGAGAACAGGGACATTGTAAGGAAGTTCATGTCCTCCCTTCCTAGACAATGGATACATTATTGTGTTGTTATCAAGAGAACAGAGAACCTTAAGACTCTTACTTTGACAGAGTTGTATGGTATTCTTAGTGTATACCAGATGGAGATGAATATGCAAAGTTCATCTGGTAACTCCAGCAATCAACTGAGTTTAGCCCTCTATGTGGTTGAAAGGGATAGCAGATAACCACAACATCATCTTATCTGCTACCCTGACAACTCACAAAAGGGTCCTTTCATTATCTTTCCGGAGACACCAAGAGAAAGCTACACTCAAGGAAGCCCATTCTAGAAGACAAGCTCTTCACAAGCCTTTGTGTCTTCTGATGAAAGCACAAGCAACTTTCTCTTCACCCTTGAAGATTTGGACTGTATACATCCAGATGATCTGGAATACATGGAGATAGTTCAGCAAATGGCTCTTCTCACTCATAGAGCCAAGAAATTCTACAAGAGGACAGGGAGGAAGTTTCCAAGCAATACAGCCAGTGGAAAGTTTGGGCTGGACAAAAGCAAAGTAAAGTGTTACAACTATAACCATATGGGTCACTTTGCAAGGGAGTGTAAGGCACCAAGGATAAATGGTGGCCAAACACAAGCCAAGCCAAACTACACTGAGAGAGCCACCCAGAATGAAAAGCCAAAGCAGCAAGCTGCAGTTGCTGTTGAAGAAGGAGGCTTTGACTGGAGCTTTCAGGTGGAAGATGCATCTCCAAACCAAGTACTAATGGCTGACCATGATGAAGCAAAGGTATTGGAACATCTCTATACACCTGAATGTATTGCTAAAGTAAATAGATACAGGTCCTACAACTTAGAGATGAGATCTGATCTTGAGTCTTTAAATATTTTAAAATCTGATTTCAAAAGGGCTGAAAATGAATATAAACTAAAGATAGAGGACTTAGAGAAAACTATTTCAACTGTTAAACATGAACATATTGGTATATAACTCAGATTAAATATCTCATAACCAAGTTGACTGAATGCCTGGCTGAGCTTGTGATCAGCAAAGCCAAGGCAGAAAAATATGTTCTTGAAGGAGAGACCTTCAAGGTAATATCCTCATCCCTACATGAAAAAGTTTGTTATCAGAATAAGCAGGGACTGGGATCTAGTGAAATAGCTCCTCCATACACAATCTTGTTTGTAAGATCTCCTAGGTGTGGAACCTGTGAAGATGAGGCTTCCCTTCATATACCCTCTGAGTGAAAAGGATGAAGAGGAAACAATGAAGGATGTTTCTGAGAAGAGTGAAGAAGAGCATTCTAAGAAGGGTCACTATTTGTCTGAGGAGAGTAAAAGAGTTGGGATGACCAAGTCAAAAAGAAATAACTTGATCAGAAAGGCCAAGAGGAAGTCCAAGAAGGCTCAAGAGATCAAGGCCACATTTAACTCTATGCAGAAACAAGTCTTTATCTTTGTAGGATTTGAGGTGGTTAAGGCTGAAGACACAAACCTAAACTCTAGTACCAGGTATTCTAGTTCATGTTCAAATCATCTTAACAACATGAAGAAGGCTGACCAGTTGTGTACCACTGCTACACAACCTGAACCATCCTGCTCCAAAGGTAGCTCTCACCCTAAAAGAATTGCCACATCATCTGTAAAGATAAAGATGGAGAAGAAAAGTGATCAATTTTAGCATTGTTTTCAAAGGAAGACTCTCAGGAAGAAGAAGATGGACTATGTTATGTGTGGTAGTACTTCTCATCTTGCTAAGGATTGTCTCTACAATCAAAAAAGTACTATCCATGAACAAGAAAGAAACTTCTGAGAGTTTGAAGAAGAAGAAGAAGAAAGCTTCGGAGGAAAATCTTTTTCTTTGAAAGCTACAAAATGAAGCAGAAGACAAGTGGAAACTTGCCTTTGGAAGAAAATTTTGGTCTCGGAAGAAAGGAATACTTCCAAAGCACTGAAACCTGCTGAAGTGTTAGCAAGATCTTCTGAAGGTTCAGTCATTAAAACTTCCGAAGTTATCAAAACTTTCGAAGTTATCAAAACTTCTGAAGTTATCAAAACTTCCGAAGTTATCAAAACTTCCGAAGTTAACAAAACTTCCAAAGTGACGAAGGTCAAGTCTAAGCTTCCAAAGGTGGTGTGGAAGACAAAAAAAGACCAAGTGACTGAAAGTTCTTCATCAACATCAGCAAATGATCCTCAAAACATGACAATAGGATCAATTACTATTGCATTGTCCTCAACTTCTTTTGATAAGCCCAAGACCAATAAGGCTTGGGTTTCCAAATGTAACTAACCATCTCTTTTATGTAGGAACAGCTCAAGACAAACATAAATATATGGATCATTGATAGTGGATGTTCTAGGCACATGACAAGTAATGGGTCAATACTCTAAAATTTTGAGAAAATTGATGGAGGGTCAGTTGCTTTTGGAGGAGATGTTGGAGGTTACATAACTGGAAGGGGCAGGGTCACAAATGGTAAGCTTAGCATTGAGAAGGTAAACTTTGTCAAGGAGCTTAGATATAATCTTTTGAGTGTATCTCAATTTTGTGATCAGAGTCATAACATGCTCTTTACTAATCATGAGTGCATTGTTTTTAGGCCCGGGGTGGTCATTCCTAATGAGCATATTGTAATATCCACGCATTTTCAAATTATAAACCCAAACCCGAACTTATTTTGAATTTTCATACGTTGAAAAAAAAATTCATTATTAAATTATTAATTCATTTTGATGAATTAAAATGCACTAAATTTATTATTTAACTAATTTTATAAATATTATTGTTCAATTTTCATTTATTATACCATTTAATCAATTTATAATAATTTCATAATTTATAGAATAAATTTTATAAATGTTAAAAGGTTATTAATATATATATATAAGATTTTAAAATATTCAACTAAAATAAATAATTAAATTACAAGTTCTTGTAAGATTTATAAAGTCTATAAAGATTTTAAAAAAATAAGTTGTTAAACTCTTAATAAATTTAAAGTTTAAATTGTAATTATTCTTTTATTTATTTAAATTATTTAATCTTATATTTATTTCAAATTCCAATCATAACCCCCTTTAAAAAAACTTGTAATTCACCATTAACATCATTCATAACCTCCTCCTAACCTCAACTGCCTTACTTTTTATTTGCTCATTCTCCAAAAATCTCACTCACATATTTTCTTACATCCTTTGGTTTTGATCAAATTCAAGAATTTTCTTTTACAAGTAATTTCAAGAAGTTTCTAATACTAAAGTAACCTTATAATTGCTTTTATATTATGTATATCTATATTGTTCTAATCATCCTAACATTCAATTGTTCTCATGTTCTTATTTTTGTTTTTTTTTCTACTAAATCTCTTTTAATTTTAATTATTATCATTTGATCATTAACATTCTAACTTTTACTAACCTTAAAAAATCACTAACATTCCTAAATCAAGCTAAGAACACGCTAACGTACACAAAGAATCCCGTTTGCATATGGACGGCTAAGCCGCCGCATTCGGTTATTCCACAAGATTATTCTCTAAATGATGGCTATGCCGAAGTCTTGGAATATTTTTATATAACTCTAATGAAGTCTAATATACCATATATCGACATAATAAATTTGTTCTAACCTTTTCATGCTTTAATAATTTTAAAAATGCACATAAGTGCCTTACTATAATTTTGGCAGAATATAGGCTAACTTCAACTGACCATAACTTGATCATAGCAAACTAAATCTAAGTAAAATCAGAATCCAATATTGAGATCATCGAATAACTTTTTCAATGACAGTTTATACGTCTTCAAACTCAATCGGACGACTCAACAATAGCCTTCACAAGATAAGTGCGTATTTCAGCACCTTCTGTCTTGTGTTGCTATTTTGACTTATTTACGGGTATTTGCATAAAATTATTTCTAAACAAAAGTTGTCTGGGAGACTCTGAACTAGTCAACTATAAATTTTTATAATTTTATGAAACCGTTTGCTATTTTTAAAACCTGTTCAAACACGTACCAAACATTCTGTCCAGAATCTAAAATTGATACAATAATCCTTTTTCAATCTACCTTTCGCTTATTGGCATTCTCTAAACGTTCTAACTTCTTGTAATGAATTCCGACCTCAAGTTATTGTTTCTTTTTTATCCTTTAGGACATCACCTTTGACTCTTGAACATCTAAGCTTTCTTATATACTCTACAACTATCATTATATAATGTGAGTTTTCTATACCCTTTTTTATTTTATTTCACACCTTTTGGGTTGAAACATGTTAATCGTACAAAAATATACACTTGTAAAACATCTTGATACTTGTAATGCACGAGCAATTCGTTTATAAACTTTGTCATGGTTATTTGAGATACTTGTGAGCCTTATATGATAGTCATCTTGTAAAAACAATCATTAACTATTGCTAGCCTAGCGACGTCATAGATCTATGGGCCTGACAAGCCTATTTGGTGCTAAAGCCGAGGTTATTGCCGACTCTTGATGACGTATTCTTGTTCATCATGGGAACCAAGTACACTTAGCTAATCGTTATAACTTGTAGTGGATATCTTTTGTTAAGGTTTGATTGTATCATTATGCTATCTATATTTCTTGCATTATATCTTAACCTATGACATGAATTGCCTCTTAAAAGGTTGTTTTTATACGTATGTACAAATTCATGGGAACTCACCAACATTATATGTTGACCTTATTTTTAACATGTTTCAGGATTGTTATTTTGAGGACTTCTCCATGCACATATGGGACTTAAACCTAGTTTAATTAAAGATTTATTTTGTTGTTTGAATCTTTATTGTATTGTAATGATTTATTTGTTTAGTATTATTCAATGAAAAATGACATTTAATATTATTTCAACTTATTTAATTCCATGAGCTATGAACAATCTTTTCACATTCGTCCGTCCCGATGATTCCGTCGTCAGTCGGGGTGTAACACATATCCTGCTCAGAGCCCCCAGGAAAGAGAACATGTACAAGATGGATTTGCAAGAAACATCTTGTTAGGTCTAGAATCAGTAGATCTAGTCATTGTGTATAGGCTTAGTACTTGAATTAATATCTGTAATGAATTTTTGTAATTCATCATTGTGTATGCATTAAATATATAGGTTAACCCATTTATATATGTGTTGGTTTATGTATGGCTGCAGGTACAAACATTATAATTGGTCAATTTATGAAATTGACCAAGTGTAAGAAACATCTACGGATGAACATTTTGTTATTCCGTAGATATATTTCTTACAAGTAATTCTACATCCGAAGATCTTATGCGGATGAACAACCAGAAAAGTTTCCTTCGGAAGAACAAGTTTCCTTCGGAAGAATAAGTTTCCTTCGAAAGAACAAGTTACCTTCGGAAGAACAAGACTTCTTCGGAAGAACACATCATCTACGGAAGAACAAATTCCTACTGAAGACACTGTTCCTGCGGAGTCCAAACACTTGTATAACACAAGTGTTACAAGTCAACAAGTCAACAAGGCAGTTATGCGAATCCCAAGAAATCCGATGATTCCTTAACTGAAACAAATCAAATCCCAAGAGATCCGGTGTTTCCTATAACTGAAACATCTATGTATATATATATATGGATCCTAGGTTTCGATTCAACGACGATTGAGTTAGACGATTGATTGATCGAGAACAGCAATAGCAATACGACAATCACTTCAAAGTCTTTCAATCAAACCCTAGCAGCCATCACATTATAGCATTCTTCAATATCATTCATTCAATACTTTTGTAATCATTAACATATTATAATGAAATATTGATTAATCATTAATTGTGTTTTGTTACGTGTGTTCTTGATCATTTATTGATATTTAAAGTTGTTTAAATCAATTAAACCAAATCAACGTTAATTCTGCAAACGTTGACTTGACATCAATTGACACTGATAATTTCTGTTGACGATCCTTGGATTCACACATCTCCCTCAAGAGAAGTTTCATGCTTTCTATCTAAAGCCAATAGTGATTAATCTTTCATCTGAAATAAAAGAATGTGTCATGTAAACTTTAAGAACATGAATAAACTAATTAAGAATGATTAGGTAACTGGACTGCCAAAGAAAGAGTTTACAAGTGATGACCACTATGTTGCATGCCTCAAAGGAAAGCAACACAAGGTATCTCACAAGCTAAAGGAAAGAAACTTTATCACTATAAGATGTGATCAAGCAACTGAATTCAAGAACCAAATCCTTGATACACTTTATGATGAGAAAGGTATTACAAGATAATATAGTGCTCCCAGGACTTCTCAGCAAAATGGTGTTGCTGAGAGGAGAAACAAGATACTAACTGAAGCTGCAAGAACTATGTTGTCTAACTCTAAACTGCACATCATCTTCTGGGCAGAGGCAGTGAACGTTGTCTGCTATGTGCAAAACAGAGTTTTAGTAGTTAAGACATATGGTAAGACTCCTTATGAACTTTAGCACAAGAGGAAACCTTTCATTGGTTTTCTCAGGTCATTTGGATGTCCTTGCACCATCTTGAATACCAAGGATCAAATTGCCAAGTTTGATGAGAAATCAGATGATGGATATTTTATTGGATACTCCTCTCAAGCTAAGGCTTATAGAGTATACAATCTCAAAACTAGAGTAGTTGAGGAGTCAGCCAATGTGACTTTCAATGAGCACACTACCAGTGTGAAAAGTTCTGGTCCTGATTGGCTATTTGATCTTGATTTAGTTACCAACTGTTTTAACAAATCTTGTGATCATGTTTCAGGATCCACAGATATACTATCAATAGGTGATCCTGACCCAAGATTTGAGCTAAGAAGACCATCAAGTTATACTACTTCAACTCCAGTTGTAACTAATCCTGCAAATGAAGTTCCTATCAGCACAACAATGACAAATTCAGTTGATACATCTGAGGTGCCTTCAAATTCCAGCTCAGAGGCACAACACTCAAATCAAGGAGCTTCAAATATGGAAGGCAATGGAGGTGGTGACAGTGATCAAGAGTTTCTTGATGCTGACAACCACTCCATTGAAGACAACATCAATGATGTCACACACTCATTGGATCAAGTTACACTTGATAAGTGTGCTGATGTGGTGGGAGAAACTTCAATGCCTGATCTAAATTTCTCTAATTTAGATCTCTCCAAACAACTTGATGTAATCCCTCAACTAAGGATTCACAAGTCTCACCCCACCACAAACATCATTGGAAATGTTGACACTGGGTAAGGACAAGAGGACAAACCCATGATGCAAATGTTTGTCTCCACTCTTGTTTTCTATCCCAGATAGAGCCAAAGAAAGTTGATGAGGCTTTAAAGGATGGAAGTTGAGTTAAAGCTATGCAAGAGGAGTTGTTTCAATTCAAAAGGCAAAAGGTTTGGAACTTATGTCCTCTTCCTCAAGGGAAGACTACCATAGGAACCAAATGGGTGTTTAGGAATAAAAAGGATGATAGAGGACTTGTCATTAAAAAAAAAGGCTAGACTAGTTGTTCAAGGATACATACAAGAAGAAGGACTTGAGTACACAGATGTCTTTGCTCCTGTGGCAAGACTTGAATCTGTTAGAATATTCTTAGCCTTTGCTGCATCCAAGGATTTCAAGGCCTACCAACTTGATGTCAAGTGTGCTTTTCTTTATGGGGTGATTGATAAAGAGGTGTATGTCAAACAACCACCTGGGTTTGCAGATCCTGATTATCCTAATTATGTTGCAAGCTTGATAAAGCTCTTTATGGGCTACACCAAGCTCCAAGAAAGTGGTATGAGACTCTATCTTAGTATCTCTGTCAACATGGATACAAAAGGGGTACTATAGATGGAACTCTCTTTATCAAAGGAACAGGGAATGACTTAATGCTAGTCCAAGTATATGTAGATGACATTATTTTTAGGTCAACCAATCTAAAGCTCTGCAAAGACTTGAGAAGCTGATGAAGAATAGATTTAAAATGAGTGCAATAGGAGAACTCAATTTCTTTCTAGGAATTCAAGTGAAGCAGGTTGATAGTGGCATCTTCATAAGTCAGTCAAAGTATGTGCAAGACATACTTACAAGATTCAACATGACTAACTGTAAGGTTGCTAAGACACCCATAGCAAGAAACCACTCCCTTGGACCTGATCTTGAGGGGGAGTGTGTGGATGAACATCTTTACAGGGCTATGATTGGGTCTCTTATGTACCTCACAACTAGCAGGCCTGATATCATGTTTGCCACATGTATTTGTGCAAGATATCAAGCCAACCCCAAGATGTCACACCTGGTCACTGTCAAGAGGATTTTAAGATATCTCAAAGGTGCCTCAACACTTGGCCTTTGGTATCCAAAGAATTTTGACTTTAATCTGTATGCATATACAGATAGTGACTATGGTGGATGCAATATGACTGCAAAGTCTACATCAGGGGGATGTCAGTTCCTTGGTGGAAGGATAGTCTCATGGCAATACAAGAAGTAATCTTGTGTATCTGCATCAACTGCTGAAGCTGAACACATTGTTGCTGCAAACTGTTGTGCTCAAGTGCTTTGGATTCGAAATTAGATGCCGGACTATGGATTCAACTTCAAAGAAACTCCCATCCACACAAACAATAACAGTGTCATCTCTATTATAGAGAATCCTGTGCAGCACTCAATGACAAAACACATCAATATGAGGCATTGTTTGATTAGAGATAACTTTGAAAAAGGATTAATCAAACTAGTCAAAGTTAACACAAATGAACAATATGCTGATCTGTTCACCAAAGCTTTTGATGAGCAGAGATTTAAATATCTTATATCAGCTATTGGGATGATTAACTTTGATTAGCTTTTCTTAAAACTAACTCATATTATTTCTAAAACATGTGTGTCCTAAGTTGTCTATTTTATCACCTTCATAAGCCCCTGTTTACTCTGGAAGAAAAATATTTTAAATGATATTCCTTAGATTTTTGAAATTTTTGATCTTTTTATTCTTCGGAAGATATGCATTTAGCTTCGGAAGAAATTTATGTCTTGAAAACAAACAACTACTTAAAGTGAATTTACCTTCGGAAGAAATTCTCAAAAATATCTTCCGAAGCTTAAAACTACTCTTGAATACTTATATGTTTTAAAGAACAATTTTCTTCCGAAAGCAATTAAGTCTCGGAAGCTTTATTCTTCTTAGAATAAACTTTCTTAGTCTTAATCTCTTCCGAAGCAAAATTTTCTAAACTCTTTGGAATATCTTCCGAAGTCATCTTGGCTTCGGAAGCTTTTCATCAAAACTTTCGAAGTAAAATTACCTTTGAAAGATTTTAGACTTCCAAGAAAACTACCTTTTTGGGCACTTTTTCAAACGTGAGACCGACATACTGATTTCAAAGTTTATCCTCTTTCATTAACTTTGTCTCATATCTATTTCATATATATATACCCAACGGTTCCCCCTTCTTTCACTCTCTTCTTCATCTGAACTATTCCTAAAAACCTAAATTTACCCACAAACCGTCTTTGTTCTTATTTTCCTTCACCACTAAGCTCTCTAAAATGGCTAACCTCAACCGCAAAAACAACCCAGATTTTTCCATGCAACTCCACATGCAATAGAATCAGGTTGCTCTGTTGGACTCTGAGAAAGTTCCAAGTTTCTCAGAGGTCTGCCGTTTTCTTTCTTTGTCTAACTACTTCACCTCCCTAACCATTAATCCTCCATTCTATGAGGATCATCTGTTAGAATTTTAGAAGACCTGCCAAGAGGTCATTATGGATGGGGAGAGGGCACTCTCTGCCACAGTGCAGGAGTGGACAATTTTCATCACTCCAGCCATTATCAACACTCATCTTCAGCTAGATGATGAGGAAGGTGAATTGTCCTTTCCTAAGGAATTCGTGAACCACTCCTTTGAGTAGATGGGCTATAAAGGAGATTTCTCTGTAAAGACCTTCAGGATAGTGAAGGTCTCATCCCAATGGAAGTATCTACTTTATATGGTCATCCACAGCCTATCCAACAAGCATGGGGGATAGGACCAGATTCCTGAGGATCTTTCCTTCATAGTTAATGGAATGGTCCAAGGGGTCAAGTTCAGGTATTCTCAATTTGTTTATACAAATTTACTTGCAAATGTGGACTCCTTAGAGTATTATATGTTTCCTAGATATGTTCAATACATTCTCAACTGTGAACTGGGCTCACAGTTGAGGAAAACATGTCATGTTCTTAAATTGGGACAGATTGTGACATCCGTCACCTTAAGGTCCGTCAATTAACGTGGTTTTCCGTTAACTATTCTTTGAACAATCATCTCTCATCTTTATTAACTCTTTATGTGGATATCATGCTTGCCTATCATCTTTATTCTTGTGTTCGTATCGTTAACATATGCTAACCTTAAAAACTTTTAAAACTTTCATCATCGTAACCACCAATATATCAATTTTATATATAATAAACGTCATCAATAAAACCATTTTAAGCTATAAATATCATTAAATGCATTTTCATCATTAATATAATTAACCTAATAAAGTCGTTTTTCAACCGAAACAAATTTGGAAAACTCGGGGGGTTAAGTGCAGGGACTAAACTTGACATTTTGCAAACTTGGGCTGGGTATATAAACCCATATTCCAGCCCTAGCCTTATTTACTTCTCCTCCTTCTTCATCATCTTCTTCTTCACATCTTCTTCATTCTAGCACCAAATTCGATCCGCTTGGTCTCGTTTTCGTCGTCTAGACTCTATCTACAGCCTAGTCTACTCTATTCTAGTAGGTAGACGACTTTGGTTGTCCCTTTTCTTGCTTATTCACGGCTGTCCAAACTAGGGTTTCGGGTGTTCGGGTTCAACCCGAACACATGAGGTCGTGTGGGTGCGTGTGAGGTCTTTCTGCTTGTGTTTCTTGTTTGTGCATGTGTGTAGAGTGTTTCTGGAAGTCCTTGTTGTGTAAAACTCGTGTTTAGAGCAGCCGAAGGCTGCTCAGCCCGACCACAGTCGCGATTCTGCTGTCCAGGCGACTGGGTCTGTCATGCGATTGAGTCGTGCGACTATGTGAGTCGTGCAACTGAGCCATGCGTCTGAGTCAATCGTGCGACTGAGTTGTGCGACTGGGTATGTCGTGCGACTGAGTCGTGCGACTGTGTGTATGTGTGCGATTGAGTCATGCGAACGAATGTATGTGTGCGATTGAGTCATGCGAACGAATGAATGTGTGCGATTGAGTCAGGTGACCGAATGAATGTATGCGATTGTGCGTGTATCGCACGACTGGGGTTCAATCGCACGAATGAAGGTTCAATCGTACGAATGTAGCTGATTCGCACGACTGAAGGTTGATTCGTGTGTATGGAGGTTGAGTCGTGTGATTGAGTGTTGTGTGGTACGACTGAATGCCAGTCTTACGAATGAAGGTTCAATCGTACGAATGTAGCTGATTCGCACGACTGAAGGTTGATTCGTGCGTAAGGAGGTTGAGTCGTGCGATTGAGTGTTGTGTGGTACGACTGAATGCCAGTCTTACGAATGAATGCTCAATCGTACGAATGATCGCACGATTGAGGGTTGATTTGTACGAATGAAGTGTTGAGTCGTGCGACTGAAGTCGTTGTGTGTGATTTTCCCTTCTTGTGCGTGGTGTGTGTAGGTCGTGTGATGTTGAGGTAACATTAACACAGTTGCCATTGTTCGGCCACAAAGATTAAAGTCAACGCTAAAAAGGCCACAAATACTATTCAAACCAATCAGACTAACGTTTTACAATTATCAACTGACTTATAACTACCGATAATTATTAAATACATCTTCAATAACAATAAAACTTTTACTCAAATATCATCAGCAATGGCGACAATGTCTAGTACTTGGATCTACATAAGATCTAGTACGTGTGTCTGTTTGTGTGTGTTACACGCGACCCAGCCGATACAACCCGAACCGACCGATCATTATTATGCGCTTATTTCATATCATTAATGCTTATCAATAACTGTCAATAGGTGTTTGACCGTTCATTTGCATTCAACATATGGATACATTGATTTTACATACTTGCCACTTAACAAGTGAGTTTCGTGGCCCCTTTTTACGCTTATACAATATTTCAATCATTTACAACTTGGGGGAAAAGTATGCTCACCCATTTTCAATGCTGTACAACTTACTTACATTTTACATACAAGGAATCAACGTGATACTGTTTTACAAGTACTTATCTGATACATGCTTGGGTCTGCTGTGTGGTTCTATCTTTGCAACTATTTAAATACCAGTGTGGGAACCGACAGTTAGGTATTGGTAGTACTACTAGGTTGACACCCCCACCCTTGTTCGATGGTATACTAGTTGGTACCATCAGTGGCCAGGAACGGGCCCTTGGGTGAATATATGCCGACAATATCTTTGTGTACGTCGCTAGGTTTGGTTGCAAAGCTCATTGTCATGTGATTTTACTTGTTTATATAACTGTATTCACGGTATTCCACATCGCTTACTATATACAGCATCACTTACTTATTTATTACTTAAACCTGCGAGCTCACCAACAATTATGTTGACCGTTTTGAGCATATCTTTTCAGGTGATCATGCAAATTGAGGAATCTAGGTGTGCTGCCTTAGTGGAGACCCTAGGATGCATTTTTAGGACTAAACATGTTTTGACAAACAATTATTTTGAACAATGTTGTAGTCTGTGTAGACAATAACAATCTTTTGATACTTGTTCCCGGGTTGTGGGAATTTACATTACAATTTCATCTTTACTTGGTTATGTGAATCGTTTATCATGATTATGCTTATGGCTATGTTGTCGTGAATATTGACTAAACACGACACAAGTCCCCTTGTTGTCGAGTGTGGTCATGACACGCTTGTCATCATTTATTATATTGCATCTCTATCGCTTACCATGTGTTATGACGATCCCGATCTCGCTACATCCTCGTGTTTTCGCTTTTAGTGGGGGTGTGACACAGATGAAACCCGACATCTTTAAGATAATGAAGAAGCCAATTGTTGGCTTCTCTGGGGTACAAAACAACCCTTGTCCCCAAAATATAAAAGCTCATTGCTCAAGGTGACAACCTAGCGACACAAGCTAGTGTTGAACCCACACCTTCTACTTCACAACCCAAAAGACAACAACAAATCCTCCTCACCTACCAAAGAAAATCCAAAAGAACTCTTACACAAGCTCCTCAGTTTGTACAGGCCCCCATATCACTACCAATATAGGAAAAAGTGGACACTAGAGCTCCCACTTCTCCTGAGGAGCAAACCACTCCTATCTCATCAAGAATCAGTGCTGAGGTTCCTCATGCTCAGTCTGATGAGCTCATTAGCCTATCAGCCTTAAGCCTCACTCTGAGTCTCAACACTCAAGTGAAAAACCTTCAGATGAAAGTTACCATCCCTAGCCTCTTGATCTAAATCAACCCATTCCCAACCTAGAATTCTATGATTATGAAGACATGGAACTCAATGAGTACCATGAGTCTCTCTACTCCTTCTCCACTCAAAGAGAGATGAGTGCTCCTGCCTCTCCCTTGTCTAGCCCACATCATTCACCCATCACTGAGGTGGATCTCTCTGAACCTGTTTAGGAGGTCCATATGGAAGAGGCTCTCACTTCTGCAAGTGAGCACATTATTAAGACCTCAACCATGGTAACTCAACCCATTGACACTTCATTTGTATTTGTCAGTGAGCAGGGGAAATCCAGCAGCCAAGAACATCACGTTGGTGGTGAGAGAGAAGACTTTGGTCCAATTCTCTCATGCCCCAATGATTCTTCTAATGAAGATGAGAGGAACATGAGACTAAAGGTGTAGAAATTGTCACAAACATGCTTAGTCATCTGGAATCTCAGGTGACTACCTTACAAAATAGGGTCAATGATTAGCAACTTGAGATATCTTATCTTAAAGAAAAACTAGCTGGGAGACCTTTAAGGAGAGCTGATCCAGGAAGACAAGAACTTGTGGATGTGATTGACCTAACTCCTAGCTTACCTATGCAAGAGGATGATGCTACCAAAAAGGAGGAGAAAGTCATAGCAATCACAGAACCTGGGAGTTCTTCACAGAGTATGGACATTGAGGACTCACCATCCTCACTTGCAATTGTCCATACTCAGCAGCTTCCTCAAGTTCACATTGATGTGAATTCACTGAACTCAGTCATTTAGAGTCTCTTTGAGGAAGGTATTCCAAGGGCTATGTCATCCCCACCCCAAAAAACTTCAAACTATATAATTGGGTGGAGGTATGATGCTAATAGAAGAGCCCTCATACTTTAAAGAGTTCAAAGACAGTAAGAAGTCTTCAACTTTCAGACCTTGAACTACTATGAAGGTTTTGACCTGGTCAACATGCCACTTGCCAATCCAAGCCAATCTAGGCAAGCTAACAGGCTGGCTCAAAGGATTCAAGACAGGATTATTGAAGAGTTCAGTCAAAGAAGAAGACAAAGGCAATCAGGTAATGTCATTGGTCAACTGGATGTTGAGGCAGACCCTGAGATTAGCTTCAAAAGAAAAACCTTGGCTGAAGGCCCAATAATAGAGCCTGAGAGCATTGTTATAACTATAACTACTTCAACAATCTATTCCCTCAGTAAAACACCTGCTGCGGAAGGTGTATCACAGCCTCTCTCTGGCCAGAGCATGGAAGCTACTCCAAGCAATGAAGGCCAAAGCTCTTTCCATCCTGAGTCACAAAGGTCTGTTGATGACAAAGGAAAAAAGATAATGACTTCTGAGGAGATTAAGGAGGAGGAGAGAGAGAGAGGAAGAGGAAGTTAAGGGGAGAAAGTTCCACTGGGTCTTCAGGCTTCATGGAAGCTGCAATCAGGGCTGCCCCAAGACCAAATACTCAAGATGATGAGTTAAGGGCAGTCAGGATTACTTACTTACAGACCAGAAACTATAACATTAATGAGATCATTTCTCTCCCCTTAGAAGAACTGAATGAACTAGCAGACATGGAAAGGTCTAAAGAGAGGAAGGAAGTAGAGGATGCAAGGTTTCTCCTCCAGATCAAAGAAGAAAGAAGACAGAAAAGACTGTACAAACATGTTCCTACCCTCTCCCCAGTTCAAGAAAGCCATGTGCAAGAGACTATGGCAACTCCACAACCTCAGGTAGATAAAGAAACTGATAGGCAAAACATGATTAACTACATGAGTGCCATAGGACTCTACCAAACAGCTGCACTTCTTCCCTTGTCCTTTGAGCATATTGAGTTTGAGTATCTCAAACAACTTGAACTTCAAGTACTCAAAGAACAAAAAGCTACAAAGAGAAAGATGAGGGAAGAAGCAGCCAAGTCAAGAGCCCTCATCCAAAAAAGTCAAAAGAAGTCTGCTGATAGGCAGAGGATGATGAGCTTCTTGAAGCTGTAGGGATTCTCCAGAAGGAGACTTGACCCAATATCTCTATCCATCATGGATGAGCACATAAGGGTGATCAAGCAGAAGATCAAAAAGAGGAGAGCTCATTGACTTACACTCTCCATCAAGTCAAGCCCCTCAAGAGGTGGAGGTTAAGGTTGAATAATTTGAGACAACACAACCCAGACATCCTGCTGAACTCAGCAAGCTTCATCTTTTGATCCACAGCAGGGTTAAACTCCCTCTCTTCTGAACCAGTGAGGGAGGTAGACCCAACTAAGAAAGACAAGACTGAACAACAAGCTGTTAAAGGCCATTTTTCTCAGTTGAAGATTCCAATGGGGAGGAAAAGGATGGCCTCTAAACCCAAGTCAAAGAAGAAGAAGAAGTCAGAGTCATCCACCTCCAAGCCTCAGAATGAGTCAGAACATCCTGAGGAAGTGCAACAAGAGGAAGCTCAAACAACTCCAATCCAAGCAGCTCCTCTTGCATCAGGAAGACCCATCTTGTCTTGGACCTGCACTACTAATCCAGAAATATGGCATGTAATCTATCAAGGTCTTGAAGATGTCTACACATGGAAGGACATGTTCAACCTACCTCTGCATGATCTCTTTGAGATGAGAAGACACTTTGAAAGTCTGAGTGATCCTGACCATCTAATGAAGAAGGGTATGGTCATCATCATGATGAGGACTGTCAACATCTAAGGTCTTCAAATGTTTTGGTAGCATCAGCCTTGGGGGAGTTTGTAAGGCTTCATGTAAGGCTGATGCACCTAAAACATTCAAAGTCTCTCCTGCATGCATGCACTTAAGTGCAAAGTAGAAATGCTTCGAAAGTTTTACACCCTGCATCAGATATTCTAAGTGTAAAATCTTCCGAAGCCAGGAGCAACATCTTCCGAAGCCAAAAATGAAGTCTTCCGAAGCTTCAAAGACAAAGTCTTCCGAAGCCAAGAAGTGAAGGCTGATTTCTTCCGAAGACTTTAACACGTGCTTTATTTGATGTACTTTTCCATAAAGCTGGACCACTTTCTGCTGCAACTCTGATTACTCACCAACTTACATGAGTTGGTGAAAAGGTCCATGCTTTTGGTAACTGTACATTGAGGTCTTGAGTCTTTTGCTTTTTACATTATGTATTTTTATCCTTTTTGTAATATATTAGGATGTGAGCTATGGCATGTCATAATCACTAGTCAAAAGGCAATCTACCTTTTGACTCTACATTGATTTTGTTGTCTAGATTAATGTTTCCAGCTGGCCTTCAAAGTATGGTCGGCTGTAGGATGTAGTATAAAGTATCTCAGGTCTTTGTATCTTTATTTTATGCTTTGAAACACTTGTAAAGAACTTGAGAGCAATATACATCATTCTTGAAAACCAATATCCTTGTGTTGTTTTGTTTTTATTCTGTCTCATACTTGCTTGTGTTCTTAGTATCAAACCATAATTGTTCCCAGTTTCCTATTTGATCTTTTAAGTGTTCTATAACACTCTCCTCATTGTGTGTTGTGTTGTAAGTGATCATCCCTTAACCGGTCCTGCAAAGTTACACTATGAAAAACCCAATATTACACCAATTTAAACCAATGTAAACTGATGTAAACTAATATTAAACAATATGCATCAATCTGTAAAACAAATATAAACTGATGCAACTTACTAATGTGTTAATATAAATAAGTGTAGCACCACTGTAGGAAGATATAACATAAATGTAAAAATATATGACATAAAATATTAAAAATATGCATCAATGAACCCAGATCTGAAAATAACAAAAAAAATGAAAAAACCTAGATACATGAAATAAATTAATGTACCCAGATCTTGATGTACCAAGATCTTGATGCAACTTTTGCACCTTCTTCTCTAACTCGTTCCCCTCCTCCATACAACCTGAGATGGTTGATGAATCCAAATCTGAAACATAGTGTGAACCCCAGATCTGAACCTAGATTGGAACCCAGATCCAAACCCATATCTAAACTTCAGAGTGATGAAGATAGTAGTGTGGTGGTGGTAGTGCGGTGGCGGTGGTAGTGCGGTGGCGGTGGTAGTGCGGTGGCGGTAGCAGTGGTAGTGTAGTCGTGGTGGTGGGATTTGCGGTGGTGAAAGAGAACCAAGATGAGAGGTGGTACCTTCATTTGGCTTCTAACAGACCTTCAATCGGCTTCTATCCGACCTCTCATCAGCTTCTATCGTGGTGAGGTGGTGGAGTGACGGTGGAACAGAGATTGGGGATCAAATGGAGATTTAGGTTTAAAGAAGAAAGAAAAAAGATAGTGTAGTATAAAGAAAAGAAAAGGAGAAAGAAAGAAAGATAAGAAGAAAAGGAGATGGTAGGTGTGTGTCTGACACTCAAAGGTTGTACAAAACCAAAATTACAATTTTACCCTTGATATAATGACAACCATTCAAATGAAATATTTCATCTTTGATGCCAAATGAAAGGATGTGATTTAGTTAAGGAGTTCATACAATTTCCTAAGATTCTCACATGAATCCAATCCATGTATAATATACTATATATATAATATACTATATATGTAATTATGACGTCATCTGGTTCTTAAATCCGGTCCAACCGGTCCGACCATCAAACCAGTAAGGCGTCCGGTTCGACGTCCGATCCGGTTCTAAAAACATTGTTGTTATGTCAAGTTACGAAACCAGGTTTTGGATTTAACTTTTTCTAAAAACTAAAGTTTCAGTTTTGGTTTCAACTTTGACTGAAACAAAAACAAACAAGCAAAGAAAAAAAACAAACACATCATATTACAACCAAACTGAACCACATCTCTTATTAAACAAAAAAAAACCGACTCAAAACCAACCAAAGTATCTATATATGATATTATATTAGTGATGTGTTATATATGGCTTGTTTGATGAAAGTAAACGTATTTGTTGGTTGTCTAAAATATAAAATAAATCATTTTATGTTTAATGTACTTGTTTTCAACATTATGCAATTGATTATTATTTGAATTTGCATTATACGATTAATAAGAATATATAAAAAAAATCTTAAACATTAATAAAACATAGTTTTTAAAACCAAAAGTGAAAGTGAAACTGAAACTAAAGTGAAAATCGAAACCAAAATTAAAATGAAAATCGAAAATCAAAAACCGAAATAATCAAAAGCGAACGGTTTTAAAAACCTAAAACAAAAGTATCGGTTTTCAGTTTTGGTGTTTGGATAAAAACGAACCAAACCGACACCTCAACATCCCTAATTGCTTTTCCATTTTTACCCCTAACAAGTCACAAGTCATAAAAGAAGATTGTCTTCATTTCTAGAAGGAGGTTTGGGGGTCTTTTCCTCAGAGCCTTCAAGTTGTGGATTCCACCACCGTCGTATTCCAACAATCAAGCTGTGTTGTTTTCATCTTCAATCCAAATTCTTCTTATGAGGTTACGTTTCTCTTCATCGTTTATTCTCTCATGCTTCCTACATTTCCAAAACCCTAACTCCTGTTAACTGAAACCACTTCGTTTAATCGTCACTGCATATGCTCAAATTTGAGCAAAAAGTCATTGGAGAAAGCGATTTGCTCACGCTTGCTACATATTTCCTTAAATGTTCATGGTAATATTGTTTTTCATTGTTTGATGAACTCAAAATTGATAGTCTTTATGCATACACACAATTGCACTGACACAAACATGTAATTAAAATCCGTGTGTGATTATTTTACCCAATGGGATCCCTGGATGATCGGATATGTTGTAAATGTTTTGAACAGAATAAACAGAAGAGTTCTAAGGAATTATTGGTGGATAATGATATATTTTATGAATTATGAAATTGTGTGTCTTGAATTTGTGTGGATATGATTTATATATTGTATCTAAAGTGAAATTTTTGCTTTCAAACAGGAACTAATGGAGAAATGATTGGTGTCAAGATCAAGTAAAACAAGGGTTAAGTCTTCTTAAGTTGTTGAAAACTGGTTGACAATGAGTTGGATGACGAATTTGCAGCGTGTCGCTAGGTTGCCTAAATCCATTAGATTTATAACCTCAGGCAGCTCCCTGGATCACTCTTTAGTGAAGAAGCAACAAAATGATGGTTTTCTTGCTGATAAGATTTTATTATGCAAGAAATTTGGTATGGCTAAAGGGAACATTGCTTTGGCTGAAAGTCTAGTTTCAGAAAGGAAATCGCATTGGAGATCGTATGGACTCTATGGTTCTGGAGCAAATTTGTGCTCTAAAAACAATTCAGTGAATGTATCTCGGAAATTTGGGCATGCAGTACCCACTGGTCCCAATTTGAGTAGAGATTTTCTAGTAAAATTGTGGGTTGCAGATGATAAAATGAAGAGGACCCGTGAGAAAAGGAGACAAAAATCTGTTGAACATGCAATTAAACATAAATCTGCTTTGGGCACTAAAGGTTTACATGGAACTTCTGTAACTGAGAATGACCATTATGGTTACAGACAAGTTGCCACAGAGTCTCTAGAGTATGCATCCCCAGAGGAGGTAAGTTGAAGAGATTATTTAAGTTCAAGGTTTAGGTTTTTCTTTACATAATTTCCCACTTCTGATTATTATACATTTCTCATTGGTTAAGAAATTTACAGAATGTTAAAAATTTATGTATGCATTTGCATTTAAGACTTATGGCATTCATTATTTGTTCTTCCAGGCTTGGATTGCTCCTCTTCTTTCAAGATCTAATTTGATTATTACTAGGGACATAGAATGGGCCAACCTCACATTTGGCTTTGAACAAGTATAACATTTTAACCAAAAAATCATTGTTGTTTATGATTTTGCACTTTATATGTAGAAATTGATTGTCTGTTATATTGTAGGAGAACAGATATGCAATTGTCGATGTGAGCAACCCTAAAGTGGTATTTTCCATATCCATTTTTTTTAGAAAAAGCATCTCTCTTCTACTCCTCCCGACCAAACCTGACTTTATGCAAGTAAAATTAAAACAAAATATTTTTATTTCAGCCTGCAGGTTTTATCCGTGAGGAGAGCAATGTCATTTTCAGACAAGTATGATAGTTCAACTTTTACTCCTGCAACCCTTTTAAAATTTTGAAGTATTTAGAGTATATATGGGACTCCACTCATCTACTTATTAAATTTTGTACCATTAAATAAATAACTTATGTTATATCTGCGTATATGACTATATGTTAAATACAGTCGTTTGATGAGTCTTTTACTGCATTGTCAGTTGCTTCGAAAGAGGCGACCTTTTGTTGCTACGATTACTGATGGCTATGGTACCGAGCTGTTTAGGGTAAGTCTGCTGAACATTTTCATTTAGCTATATAATATGATTTTATTGGCTTCGCTATGTCTTTATATGTATTAATTAGATTGCTATGTTTATTTATATTTTTCCACTGCCACTAGCTGCCATCAAAACAAAACAAATATAGTGGTGAACCCATTTTTAAACTTCTTTTCGAAAATGGCACATTTCAACCCGAGCACATTTTGGTCAGAACCCTGTTTTCATCCGAACCCACTTTTTAAAACGACCTCTTTTGATATGAACCCATTAGTTGACCCCGACCAAACCTGCTAGTTTTGCCAGGCTTAACATTTTACATATAGGTACGAAGGCCCTTTTGGTGGATTACCAGCTCCATCTATGCAGAAGTAGGTGGAAAGGTATGCGAATATAATATAACATATTCAAATATAAATTTGATTTATGTAAACTTCTTGTGATTGCTGTAGTTCGTGATCCCCAACTTTTTGTTAATTTAATCTCTAGGAAATTGGTGTGGTTCATAGAAGATGGCATCTTTGGAGGAGGATATATGATTTGTACTTGGGGTAAATTTATTTATCTTCAGTTTTTTTTTCTAAGTTTTATTAGATCTGTTTTGAACATAAATTTGTCTGTTTACAGAAATGAGCAGTTTGCGGTGGTTGAGAACCCTGGATTTTGGAATTGGACATTTACTCTGAAGGGCATCAATGGGGAGGTGCTGGCTGAGATTGATCGTGACTGGCGAGGTTTTGGTTTTGAGGTCATGTTCTTACCTTTGTTCGACTATGATTTTATTTTTCTAAAGATTCTAATATATTAGAAATGATATATAAAATAATGACTTAATAAATTGCGAATGGTTCAGGTGTTCACTGATGCGGGTCAATATGTAATCCGATTTGGGAGCACTGCTGCTAAGGAAGGGATATCTAGAAAGGTATTCTGATTCTTAGGCATTTGGTAGATTTTGTTTTGTGTTTAAATTTATGGTTTCGTAGGTTGAAGAATTTGAAGTAGCGCGTCCCCTGACACTGTTAGAGAGAGCTGTAACTGTTGCACTCGCGGTATCATTAGACAATGACTATTTCTCAAGACATGGAGGCTGGTAAAACTTTTATAAAATTTATCAGGAAAATGCTCAGCAAGTTGTAAATCTTTCTTTCTTTTTCTTAACTAATTTACCATTTCTATTGTCAGGGGAGTGCCTTTCTTTGCAGTTGCTGAATGACACCCTGAAATACAAATGCTTCAAACTTTTGATATATTGAGGATGGTTTCATCATTAGTAGTTTGTGCCGTTGTACTTTTATCACAGAAATAATCTCCACACTGCAGTTATTTATATACAAATTTTTATTGATGTATTGCCAAGACATCACCTTGGCGGGAAATTGTATATATACTTGATGGTGACAGTCAGTTTTTTTAATATGGTTGTTTCTTTGATAGTACCTGTAGTATGTAACAATTTCACATTTCTGTCTTTAATTTTTAAAGGACCATATTACCTATGTTTGAAAAACAAATAACTTAAAATTACCAAACCACTCTCGACTCTAGCCACCATCTTGGTCATGTTCTTCACTCTCTGAGCTTCTCCAATAGAGAGCTTTAAAGGAGAGAGGATGAGATAGAAGAAAGTTGATGAGACGATCTATATCTATACATATTAATAAAAGATTAACTTGGATGTTGAATGATATTTTCCTAGAGTGTTCAATAAAAATTTGTTCACGTGTTATCATGTACAATAAACCTTTATTTTAAACAAAAATCAATTATGTCAAATTTTTCAAACTTAATTTTAATTTTCAAATACTTTAAAGAATATAAATAAAAAATCAATCAAGTCAAACTTAACAAATTTGATAAATATTTTTAAAATAAATAAATTTTTATTTAATATGTTAATTATATCCTGATAGTCGAGAATTTGATTTTTAATAATCAGAACTCAATTTTTAAAGTTTGCATATCATATGATTTAATATGATAATGATTTTTTGAATAAAAACAAATTAAATAATTAGTTCTATGTATCTCCTATTTAATCAGTATAGTACATGGGTTACTAACTTAGTATAATATATATTTGATGAGAATTAAAGTCAAAAATCATATGTTAGTTTTGTATTGTTTTGTTTTTGTGTTGTTTACAGTTCTTGTGTTGTTTTCACTTCTTGTGAAGTTCAGGGACTGTTTGTGTTGTTTTCTGTTTGCATAGGGGCTAAATGTGTAAAATGTTTGTTACGTGTTTGTTAGGTCATTTGGGGTTAAATACATGTTAGATAGAGTTGTAGAAGAGGGGCAATAAGTTCAATTTATTTCTTCTTGT